>CAVLJG010000009.1:72022245-72310393 GCA_963669975.1 Acanthoscelides obtectus
GCGCACCGAAGGAAAACAATTTTTTTTTGCAAGAAACCGTTGGCGTATCATTTTTTTCTTAAAAAATATCGAAGTCAATACCCGTACGCACGCCACTGTTAAACCTAAAAATTATTTTTGCATTGAAAAATATGCAATTTTATTAAGTTTCATTACGTACTGAATATCAGTAAAATCTCTGAAGCGGTTCTAAAAATATTAATTAATTTCCATTTTTTTCCTAAAACTTCAACACCCCGAGTTTTTATATGGAAACATTTTTGGACCATAGCTTAAAGCAAACTAACATTAATTTTTCTTGTAGATTCACACTGACGTATCGTAACGGCAGTAGGAAGGATCACAACCTGACTTCAATATAATTTGCAGGAACAACCCATACTGATTTACTCAAGGTGAAACCCAATGTAAAACTTCATTTATATGTACAGTATCAGCTAATTAGTGTATTAATAAAGCTGATTTGCCCACAAAATTTCTCAAATCTTGATAGAAATTCTCAGTATACATAATTATCGTATTGTTTGTTAACTTATCTAATTTCCTACGATAGCCATTGTGACTGATAGATCTCGAACAATATCCACTAGCATTGTTTTGCTAGGAAAAGTTTCCGCATAAAAGCGACCGAACTGTCTGCTGGATACGTGGGAGCAACAGCAAGAAATGCAATTTAATTTGGACGGAATGAAGTTAGAATGAGTTTTCTTTGATGGTTGTGTTTTTCTAGTTTCCTCATTGTTGAGATTAGAAGCCGTCGTCCCGGTTTTTAAGTTTCTAACGAATGAAGCAATCTGTGTCGTAATATAGTGAGGATCACATGTACAGTTGCTCGATAAATGCAACGTGCTACAGGGACAAAGCGTCCTCAGTGTTATGCTCGCCTTGCCCGGATTTCTCGGCTTTTCTCGTTCCATTTAAGGTGTTTTCTTCCACTGTACGCCAGTTTTAAGTATCGCTTATGCGCATGGTGTTCATTTGGTGCAGCTTTGCTTGTTTCGTCTATCGCTAGACTCATCAGCTTATCCAGGATGGGCGGTGATAAAATGAGTCTTGTTTGGTGTCTTTTTTTTTCGCGGATGAAGCGATCTGTGTCGTAACGTTATGCAGAAAGAATGCCTTTTACACCATGATTGTTTTTAAACAAGGCCTGCTGTTTTTATGGTGTGGAAAGAACTTGTTAATGTTTTTAGTTTATCTGAATTGACTTTATTTTCTTGACAATTTTTTTTCAAATTGTATGGTCTTCGTCTTCTTACTACTGCTCATAATGTTTTTAATTGCAGGCCAACTCTAACCCAACCGCTGGACTTTGGGCCGTTCACCTTTAAACTCTCAAGACAGACCTATTTGACCGCAGTGGTAATATACTAGCTAAGTATAGCTAAAGACCTTCATTAGAAACGTATGTCTATTTTGCTATGTGGCGTTCTGACTGAATTGTAAACCATTTAGAAATAATTTCTAGATATAGCTAGTAACTGAAAACCAAGACGCAGAGAGCAACATTAAACTATTTATACAGAATGGATTCACCACGCACTCCTGGTTTTGGTGGAGTATGCATTTATGTTCGCACGGAAATCGCGTCGGCTTTCTCGGTATCTCCCTCTTTCAGTCCTTTCGATGGTATTGACAATCTATTTTTGGAATTGAGATGCCCAAATTTCAGCTTCACGATAGGCTGCATATATCGGCCACGGCCCTGTTTGGGAGACACACACCTGTGCAGTCTCATTTCAGATCCCTTAAATAAAAACACCAACCTTTTAATAGCTGGTGACTTCTATCTACGTGACATTAGCTGGCCTATGTCAACCATTCCTGAATGCAATTCTTCTTCTGCTGCTTACATCGACTTGCTACGGAACTCTAGCATATCTCAACTTGTTGATCGTCCAACGAGATTCAGGAAGACAGGACGCTTAGGGCTCTGGATTTGATATTCGTTAACGACGCCGACTTTGTTTCTAATTTAGATTATTGCCACCTTTTTGCAAGTCTGACCACTGTTCACTTTTATCTTCTCTCCAGTCAAATATAAATAGTCGTTCTACAACCGATAAGTTTAAAACCATAAAAATTGTAAACCACGATGCTCTTAACCAAGCCCTGTCTGAAGTCCAACTGGCGCCTGCTTTTGCTTAACAACCGTAGCACCCAAAGATATGTGGGACACTTTTTCGCTCAACGAAATCCTAAGCGAAACGGTTTTTTTGACAATACTGTTGAAAAAGAAGGTATTACTGTGACCCCTCAAAGCCCGGATCAACTATAACATTATCGAGGAGGCTTCGTCACAAGAGATCTTTGTGGCAACGGTTTAGGAGGAGTGCCATTCACAAGATTACGTGTCCAATCGATCCTTTTCTAACCCTCCTATCTAGAACTTACATAATGCCAAACATGCTTATGAAACGAAAAACTCCAAAAATAAGAAGAAGAAGCTGTTGTTTGCGGTATCTGCTGAGAACAAATCTGAATTCCAAGTTTTCATCACATCAGATCCGCGACGCTGACGGTCATCTCCACATGGATGCCACCGAATCTGCCAACTTACTGGCAGAGTCTTTAGTGATGACTCGTCGATGAGCCTAATGAAGACCTTCTACCGACCACTATCTGCCATAGGTGTCCCAACAGCCTTTGCGAAGTTGAGTTTCCTGCCTGAAGATGTATTACTGCACCTGCGAAATCTGAAGACCTCTTCCTCCCTGGTAAAGATGGGATGACGGCTGCTGTACTTAAAAACTGCGCTTCAGCACTGGCCCTACCATTAAGCGTGATATTCACATCGTCTTTTAGATCTCATACCTTACCCTCATGCTGGCTTAGTGCTTCTGTTACCCCTGTATTCAAAAAGGGCGACAAATCCTCCGCTAAAAATTATCGACCAATAAGTCTCGTTCCTATCGCCGCCAAAATAGCTGAAAGAATCATATTAGATAAGCTCCTGTCATTTGCTATCGAAAATGACCTTATCCCTAAGAATTAGCATGATTTCTCCCTGGTCGATCAATAATGACCAACCTTCTCCACTCTCTCAACGATTGGACTCAGTATCTGGACACTAAGACTCCTGTTGATATAATCTACTTAGATTTTTCTAAGGCTTTCGATCGCGTACCACATAGAAGGCTTCTGTTTAAGTTGGAATGTATGGGAATAAGAGGCGAGTTGTTGCTGTGGATTAAGGCTTTTCTCACCGGGAGGACTTTCTCTGTGCGCGTCAGTGATAGCCAGTCTCACCTTCATCATGTAGCAAGTGGAGTTCCTCAAGGCTCTGTCTTGGGGCCAGTGCTGTTCCTTCTGTATACAAGTGACCTGCCCGCATTGATTTCCTCCACATGTTCAGCTTATGCCGACGACACCAAGATTTACAATACTGTCGTAAATTCTGCTATGCTTCAACGAGATCTTGATATTGTTTGTCAATGGTCAGTCAGTTGGCTTTTACCCTTGAATCTAACTAAGTGTTGTGTCCTTCACCTCGGGAAGACAAATCCGCGATTTACATGCAAGATCTCTGACCACAACATCGAAGCAGTTCCAGACACACTGATCTGGGCGTTGTAGTCAACGATCGTCTTTCCTGGTCAGAGCATATTCACCACGTTACATCAAAAGCCAAGAAACTTCTATACATGCTGGAGAGGTCTTTCAAAGGATCCGATGTCAATACTTGCGCCTACATTTACAAGACATTCGTGAGGCCAATTCTTGAATTCGCTGGTCCGGTATGGGACACTGTGCTTCTGCGCGATAGAAATCTCGTCGAATCAGTACAGCGTCGGGCTACTCGTATCCCTTTTGGAGCACGAAGACCAAGCTATGAAGATCGCCTTGCATTATTCAACCTGAACTCATTCTCTGAGCGAAGACTTCGTGGCGATCTTATATGGATACTTCATGGTTTGATGGGCACCAACCTCATGCATCTATACCGTCTGTCGCGCAGCAATCTTCGCGGACACAGCTTCAAACTGCATAAGGAGCCATTTAAAACAACAGTCCGACAGTGATTTCTTCCCAACCGCATATTCAACACCTGGAATAGTTTACCTGAAAGTGTGGTTGGTGCTACTTCAGTTAATAGCTTCAAAGTGCAGTATGATAGCTGGAGGAGTGTACAAACTTTATAGCTATGAACTGTCTTTTTTTATTTTTTTCTATTTGATGTATTTGTGTTACGTGTCCATACACTATATTTACTGCACGAGCTTATAGTACTGTGTACTCTGCTCATCTCAATTATCATAATAATAATAATAATAATAATAATAATAATAATAACATTAGTCCGAACGAAAGCGAGGCTCATAATATTTTTTTGAAGAAGCACTGAGTATTAGAATACCTGAAGCTGACCGATAAGATCAAATATTTTTTGATGAAGATTATCTTGGGACACTATTCAATATATTTTCCCCATAAGACAGTTCAAACCCAAATATGTAACTAGCGTTAAACTGCGCCTTTGTGGCTGACGAAAACCAGACCTGCAACAAAAGAATCGGAATGGAAAAACAAACAAATCCAGCAGCGACTGTTCATTTTCGGAGATAAATCAAACTGAACTCGAATAACGACAGGCTGGGAATCGTCTCTGGTGGTTTTCAAACAGATTAAATATTGATCAGCGGCAAGACATGGCGGTAAAAATGACTGAGAGCGTCTAGTTTGCTGCCATTTTTCAGAGACTGCTTTCTATAATATGCTCGGCATGAGATGTGGTAACCGTATTGAATATCAACGAGTCTTCTGTTAGCGTACAGGACGAATGGTGAAAGCTGGATGATACTATCAGTATCACGGTAAAGAAGAGTTTCGTGCTTGCAAGGGTTTTAGAATTTCATTCCCTGCGTGTTCAGCTGAACGTATTCTTCGCAATGTATTGGAATATACCTTACTCACGTTTATCTTTACCTATCAAGGAAGTAGTTCTGATCTCCCTGCAGACATTCGTCAGAAAATTTCTGACTAAAGGGTTGCAATTAAGCAAGAGAAAAGGTCTTGTCATCCTGATGACATTCGCAGAGCGACGAATCTTGTTCATGAAGTAAGAAATGCTTTCCATGAATTCCGCAATGAGCAATGGAACAATTTTCTGGCGAGGATGCTTGACTCAAGTACTCCTCTCTGGAAAGTGGCGAAGTCGCTCAGAAACGGAAAGCGAGAACAAGTCACGCACATCCACGGTCCTGGGGGCATAGTCTTCAGAACAGAGGACAAGGGCGAGGTTTTCGCTAGCGCTATGGAATGACAGTTCACTCCCAACTATGATCCCGATAATGATCTCGACGAGAAACAACAAATTGTGAGATCCGTCAGGAGATATTTTAGGGCCAACGGCGTCAGTAATCCCGGCGCCGCCACTAGTGATTCTCCCTCAGAAGATTCTTTATCGGAAGATTCTACAGCTGAAGAGTTGCACAGCACATCAGCGTCTTCTCCCGAGATCCCGCTTTGCACACCAGCAGAGCTTCAACGTCATATTAAAGACCTCAAGGTGCGTAAAGCGCCTGTGGAGGATCAAATCACTAATAAGTTACGTTATAGTCAAGCGGAATCGCACAGCAACCCTCTGTTGGGTGAGTCAGTAGACTGCACACTCGAGCAAGTTCGCAAGCACACAACACCGCTGCTCGCACTGTGATCAAAATCAAATTTTGGCACAACAAATTCCTATATTAATTTTTGGATTAATTTAAATCAACCGAATACCAGTTAACAATAGCAAGGCTGCCTTTAACCGGCGCGCTTCACCCTCATTGCTCGTTCCTCTTCCTTCCTTTCTTTCTTCTTCCTTTCTTTCTCCCTGACTTCGTCTGGTATCTGGGCAACCAAACCTGACAGTCCTACTGACCTACGATGCTTTAACAAAGAGCGAAGGTTCCACCGACCGCTCTGACGGACAGTGACGAATAGAGAAAGTAGTTATGATGTCACGCAGGACAGAAGAAACTACAACAGCATGCCTTACAGTTTCTCTTGCCTTTCTGCATAGCACCGAGTGTTCATTTTTGGAGATAAATCAAACTGCACTGGAATAACAACAGACTGGGAATCATCTCTGGTGGTTTCGAACAGATTAAATATTGATCAGCGGTAATAAAAACGACTGAGAGCGTCTAGTTTTTTGCCACTTTTCAGCGGCTGCTTTCTATAATATTCTCTGCATGAGATGTGGTAAGCGTATTGAACATCAGCGTGGAGCCTTCTGTTAGCATTCACAGCGAATAGCAAAAGCTGGGCGATACTATCAGTATCACGGTAAAGAAGAGTTTCTTAATTGCGAGGCTCTTGGGGCCGATTTCACCAACATTAATATTACGGACCCATGGGAAAATACCTTATCAAAATGCAATTTGACGGAAGCTGTCAAAGGTCTCTGAATATCAGTGATTTCTATTGAAATATTGAATAAAATCGTAAAAATTCGACTGTATTATAAACAAGACCACTTTTTGATTCCAACATGATGCTTTTCTACAGAAAAAACAGGACAACTTTCATGTATTTTGATATATGTTATAGGTTTACATTTAACAATCCGATATCCCCCTCAGCGAATGGGAATGCGGCAAATAATAGGTCGATTTTCTAGCTGTTAAATTTGGCAACAAATTTCTACGTTTGTTAATGCATGGCACTCTAGAATTTAACAACTTCAATATCCTGAAGGTTATCATTACATACCTGTTGAATAGTGTGGAATTGTCTGCATTTTGCAAGAAAATAGAATATAAAATACATTCCATCCAATTCCGCATCTTCCTTTACGTCACAATAGTAATCATTTATTAATTTATGGGTTAATGAATTTCTTCAAAGCAATAAAAACATTATGTCCTCTCCATCTTAAAACACAGATAATATGTGTAAGACAATCACGTCCCGTGGTGGAGGGTGTGAAATGAACCTTTTACATTTGCTGGTTTTGAATTTTTTTCATGGTAGATTGTTCGATCCGGAATTGGAAAGATCTCCTAATTATGAAAATATCTTTGGTATCATCTATCCGTTGCAATCAGTGAAGAAACACTGTGACATATGATTTATAGCATAACCCGCTGCCCTATCAATACAAATTTAACATACAGGTCGCCTAGCCGTGAGGATGCAGTGGTCGGGATGAATATCACGGCAGCAACTGATGATTTGGGCATGTCTGGTAACAACGTATGAAGTGAAACTCGCTAACTTCACAAATTTGAAGATTTTGTACAATTTCTTTGAAAATGATGAAAGATATGTCTGATTTGGCAGGGTAATGTCGCAGCCAAATGGTAATCACTCTTTCTGACACAGTCTGGATCGAAAGATGACGATACTCGTGAGATGTATTCATACTTCAAAATATAGGATCGTATCGAACATCCCTACTGTCAAGATGTATAACCCAAGGTACCGACGGAGCTATATTGCGGCATCATGGAAATAATTTTAAATTTTCATTTGCATTTTTTCAAGTGTTGTGCAATGATTTTGGGAAAAATGTCACGAATAGTCTTATAAAGCATAGAGTATATTTCAACAGTTGGCGGAACTTACTCCACTGGGACCAGGAGGGTAAAACGGGATATTAATGCACAATCTGGCAACCCTGTCGCACCCTCACAAAATGGCCGCTGATAACCACACAAGTCACCGTGTTGTCATTAAATGGCATGGAATTAAACCTTCAGAGTATATTATGTTTTGTGACTGGTACCAAGAGTTGACAGATCCCACACATGTGTCAGTCCTTGAAATGCAATAATCAGCTGTATTCAAATAATGTCTAATATAAATATAACCTAGAATGTGAAAAAAGAAAAATATGGCAAATTTGTAGTTTTTTTAATTTCTTAATCGCTGTGAATATAGTGTAGATGTTTGTTCAGTTCCTGAACAATGAAAAATATCCTACTTTATGGATGTAAGGATATCAAAAAACCTGAATGGTTTTATGGGAATATCAATCTAAGGTGCCATAATGGTTCTGATGAACGGCAAGTAAATGAATGAATGTTTGGAAACGAGCAATATCTTTTGGTAGATCCTGTCATCAAGTAGGTGCTTAATGGCTATCTGCAAGAGCTTTATAGGAAAACTCATCCAGTATCACATATCAATTGAAGAAAATAATATAAACATGAATTAAAAATCAACAATAGTAATTAAAACATGAATTTAATTCAAAAATCAAACATTTCTTAAAATTTTGACTGAATTATATGTAATTTCTTAATATTCAATAAGCTGATGATGTTTCAATGACAAGTTGTCATCTCATACTTTGACAGTATTTTGTTTTAAACATTTCATAGCTATTGGTTGCTAACATTTGTAGATTGGAACTTGAAGCTCATTCGCTGTATCTGACGGTCTGTTATCCTATAGGTTGAGAATAACGGACTGTTGTTGGTGAAATTGGCCCATGGTATGTCATTCCCTGCGTGCTCAGCTAAACGTATCATTCGCAATCCATTGAAGGATACCTCGTGTCTGTCTTTACTTATTAAAGAGATAGTTCTGCTTTCACTCGGGTTAGAAGAAA
The DNA here is from genome assembly GCA_963669975.1 of Acanthoscelides obtectus. Classification (NCBI taxonomy): domain Eukaryota; kingdom Metazoa; phylum Arthropoda; class Insecta; order Coleoptera; family Chrysomelidae; genus Acanthoscelides; species Acanthoscelides obtectus. The sequence goes on from CAVLJG010000009.1 coordinate 72,030,788, forward strand.
CTAGAATAGCATGCAGTTTCTTTTGCCCTTCTGCATTTCACACACAGGAAGCTTGATTCAGTTATTCCTTTTTTATTTAGCTGGCCAATGTCTCGGCAAAAATCCACACTAGCTCTGCTCTAATCAATATTTTTTGCAGCTATAACAGACTGGTGCTTGATGCTACAACCATATTGAAACAGAAACGTCAAAATTGATATCTACAGAATTACCCAAACGTAATGTCAGGAATTCTATACTAGAAGATACTTCAACCTCTTGTAAACAGATCCTTAATTTGCTTCGTTATAGGGTGATGTACGCCACTGACGGCATTGGTAAGTGTCTACCTAGAAATATTTCCACTCTTTTCCCGCCACGAAGGATTGTTAGTTCCACTAATTGATTCTTATTGAGAAATCATATCGAACGAGTACAGTGCTGCATCCGTTCAACATCCAACTATCATAACTTCAGAAATCCGTATTTCCGCTAGATTAAATATTGATCATCTAGAAGACACGGCAGTAAAAATGACTGAGATTCAGCCGTTTGCAGTTGAATTTGAGACACGTTCCGCGACGAATGAGGTAAAACGAAAACCGACGGAAATCTGTGCGTTTTTTTTCGAACTGTACGTCTCCTCTGTTATTACGATCGAGTGAAGGAGGAACGCTGAAGTTGTGCGACGCGTTTTCTAAACTGGGTTACGTGCCGGGAATAAAATCGGCAAAAACGGGGAAATATGGTTGTTTGCTTCACTCTTGCTCGTTCAGATTGTGGTTCTATTGTTGGAAGTTTCTAAATGGAACAGTGCGCAATGCCGTGTTCGAGCTTTGTAATTGCACTACAACAGAAAGTTGCGGACAAACAGGACATCTGTATACAGAAAGGGATTTGTCACTAATTGCAGGTGGACAAAAGTTAGAATCTGGGATTGAATATCTTTGGCGTAACGAGACAGAAATGCACAAAGCCTCGAAAAACGTAATTCATTGTTATTTTCTTCAGTCATATGAAGTGCAGTTCAGGACATCTAGAATGTCTGGAAAAAATTGTATAGGCGGTTTTTACAACAACAATATATACACTATGTTTTCATTTCAAGATACAGAAAATTTTACTGAGAATATTCTGTTTACCAACAAACTTGAAAAACACATTTTTCAAGTATTGGTAAAACTGCTTCAAATGAGACATTGATCGTGCTCAATACCGTGTTCGAGCTTTGTAATTGCTCTACAATCAAAGTTGCGGCAAAGGACATCTGTATACAGAAAGGATTTGTCACTAATTGCAGGTGGACAAAAGTTAGAATCTGGGATTGAATAGCTTTGGCGTAACGAGACAGAAATGCACAAAGCCTCGAAAAACGTAATTCATTGTTATTTTCTTCAGTCATATGAAGTGCATAGGTCAGGACATCTAGAATGTCTGGAAAAAATTGTATAGACGGATCTTACAACAAAAATATATACACTATGTTTTCATCTCGAGATACAGAAAATTTTACTGAGATTATTCTGTTTACCAACAAAGTTGAAAAAAAACTTTTTCAAGTATTGGTAAAACTGCATCAAATGAGACATTGGCCGTGCTCAATACCGTGTTCGAGCTTTGTAATTGCTCTACAACAGAAAGTTGCGGACAAATAGGACATCTGTATACAGAAAGGGATTTGTCACTAATTGCAGGTGGACAAAAGTTAGAATCTGCGATTGAATATCTTTGGCGTAACGAGACAGAAATGCACAAAGCCTCGAAAAACGTAATTCATTGTTATTTTCTTCAGTCATATGAAGTGCAGTTCAGGACACCTAGAATGTCTGGAAAAATTTGTATAGACGGTTTTTACAACAAAAATATATACACTATGTTTTCATCTGAAGATACAGAAAATTTTACTAAGAATATTCTGTTTACCAACAAAGTTGAAAAAAAAACTTTTTCAAGTATTGTACTGCTTTAAATGAGACGTTGACCGTGCTCAATACCTTGTTCGAGCTTTGTAATTGCTCTACAACTGAAAGTTGCGGACATTTCTTCAGTCGTATGAAGTGCATAGGTCAGGACATCTAGAATGTCTGGAAAAAATTGTATAGACGGATCTTACAACAAAAATATATACACTATGTTTTCATCTCGAGATACACAAAATTTTACCGAGAATTTTCTGTTTACCAACAAAGTTGAAAAAAATAACTTTTCCAAGTATTGGTAAAACTGCTTCAAATGAGACAATTTAATGTAGCGATTAGTATTTTGTTCAAAAAGCTTGGATGATTTAACCATGAAGTGCACATCAGAAAATACTATATATTACTACATAGCCAAAACTTGAATCCCTGTAGGCTTTGTTATAGTTGTATATTGCTTTGTTTTATGTAAGCGCAGTAGAGCAACACTTTTATTTTTATATAAGCTTTTTGTCTTGGTAAGCTTTGGCGCTTATATGAAGATAAAGATGCTCATAGATATTCGACTATGAGTAAATTTTCAGACAAAAATGCCAAAATTATCTAGTTCTGGCTTTTAAGGAGCAATCAAATACCAAAATAAGAATGAAAATGTTGAAATAAGTTTATAATACGTATGCTATAAAGATTTGAACGCAATTTCCATTGATGCTATCAATTTAAAATTTATTTATTTTCTGGGGAGGAAGGAAATACCATGTAAATGTCATATGGTTTGCTTCTATTACTTTTTACTATTTTAGTACATTTAAAAGTTTTATACCTTCGAAAAGACTTAAGCAACCTAACGATAAAGACGCAGGCCTGGTGGATTGATTTTCCTAGTAAGCTCTAGTGACATAACCTACTGTTACAATATTAACCAGCACTCGAAATTGTACTGCGATTATCTAGAAGACAAATAAAAATACCTAGCTTTAAAATTCTCAGTGCGACATGTCCCCGATTCAACATTTTAAAATGCATGAGCGTTACTGTCTGGAACGATTATGGATAATGCCCTTATTGAAAGTCAGCCGGTATTGGAAAAGTTTAAAAGATTTATGTATTCTTTATAGAATCTTTGGAATAGCCAATATCGGAATAGTATGGGTCATATAAGATTGCAGTTTGGGAATTGGCGTCAGTTTGGGACATCCCCTCATATTTATTTTACGGCATCGTTTAAAGTATTGAACAGATTTAGAATCATGCAGCTTGGGGATGAATATAATTTTTTTCCAACATGGCAAGTTTTGAAGGCTTATGAGTGTTTGCAAATCTGTTCATTTTCGTAAGCTGGCAGTGCATTATGGAGAGTCATAGTCGGGTACATTCAGGTGTTCCTTTAGAGCAGAGTTCCCCAAACTTTTTTGTGTCGTAGACCCCTTGCCATGTTTTTCCGTGTTGGGTAGACCCCCTACTTACCTGATATTGACTTCCTGTAAATTTCTAACTGTAGTGAAGTTTCGTGTTAAAAACTTAGAGTAAAAACACATGTTAATTTATACATTTATTAATTGAATTTAAATTAAAACTACTCAAAATAAAATTTTGTATCTGTTATGTAAAATATACGTAACATTAAAGAAACAGGTGTCTGACCAATCATTATTGTACTATTTTAAGTAAAACACTTTTTTATTATTTTTCACTTTTTTTTTATTTTAATTTATTTTTTTCAATGCAGGCACTTATTCCCAATGCTGGCATTTATTGGTCAGATACCAATAAACATAAAATAAACTATGAGTAAAATAACATAAGCAATAAGTCAATATTTTTAGTGAGAAAGATGAACCTGATGCTTTAGTAATAAATTATCAACATTTGGCGTCAATTTTGTAAGGGTTAATCTTAAATCTCCTCGGCTAATGATGTCCAGTCTGTTTTTTTCGTTAGGAGATTGGTAACAGCGCTGAACCCCCTTTTCACTAGGGATGACGATGGAAAGGAAATTAAAAAATTTCCTCCCTATATTCCATAATTCGGGATAAGTAACGGGTATGTTGTATTGCAGCCAGAATTGCTGATAACCGTTTTTAAACTGAACCTTAAGTTCTTCGTTTGTACTTAGTTCAGTCAGTTCCTCTTGTATTATGACATTCGTTTCTTCTATGTCACCATATGGATTAATTATCCACGGTGGTATTACCATAGTCAAAATATCCTCAAACCTAGATTCAAAATCTGAATAGAGGGCATCTAAATGTTGAACGTGAGTTGAAACGTCGTCTTCCTGGCAGCTTGTCTGTGACAAATTGGGGAACTGGGAAAATTCGCCCCGTCCAATATTTTGCTTCATTAGTTTAACTCTGGCAAGAAACTCTGATAAGATGGACTTTGTTTTAATCAAATTTAAACTGTCGCCTTGTAATTGCAAATTAACCATATTAAATTTTGTAAACAAATCTGTTAAATAGGCGATATCTGTTTTCCTCTTCATTAAATTTTCTTTTAAAATCTTATCTTTAGTATCCAGAAATTCTAAAATAGTCTCAAAAAGTGCAAAAAATCTTGTCAAACATAAGCCTTTCGACAGCCAGCGTACTTCAGTGTGAAGGAGTAATCGATGAAAGTGTTCGTCATTTTCTTCAAACAACTGCGCAAATAACCGCGTATTCAACGCGTTGCTTCAGATTCGGTTTACTGCATCAATGACTAAATGAAGTGATTTATGCAATCTAACACTCAAGTTTTTAGCAACTAAATGTTGTCGATGGATGACGCAATGTATTGCTAACACCCCTGACACATTTTGTTTTAAATAGCTTATAAATCCACGATAACGTCCAACCATGGCAGGTGCTCCATCTGTAGCTACTGATATTATATTTGATAAAGGAATTGCTTTTTCAATGAAGTAATCCTTCAAAACATGAAATATTGATTCACCTTTAGTGTCGGTTATCAAAGTTCTTGCGAAGAGCAGTTCTTCGTAGATTTCTTGATTCATAATAAAACGATCATATGCCAATAATAATCAGGTAAAGTTGACTCGTCCAGTTGTATAGAGAAATGGGTCGTTTGCAAATAATTACATAAGAAGCTTTCAATATCAGAATTCGTCATCAATACGTCCTTCAACAGTATTGTTGCTTAAGGGAATTCTTTTAATGATATCAGATGCAGGTTTTTGTAAAACAGTTTTTAAAACCTCTTCAACGGCTGGCAAAATTAACTTCTCTCCGATAGTATGCGGTTTTCCGGATTTTGCTATAGGTAACGAGATATTGTAAGACGCCCGCAAACCATCATCGTTTCTTTGTGACGTCGAATCGAACATTCTGTCCAGTGTAGGACTCTTCTGAAATTTATCTTTGAGTGTTTGAAAGTATTTCAAGTCTTTCTCTGTTTTATCAGGGTGGCATCTTCTCAGATGATCTTGCAGTTTAGATCGTTTCATAGCGTCGTTGCCCAAAACTTTGTTGCATAAAAGGCACATAGGCGATTGTTTGTCCGGCAATAATGGAATGAAGCCAAATTTCAAATAATCACCACTGTACTGTCTACATTTCTTTTTAGATTCGAACACGGCATCAGTCATCTGTGGGCAAAATTAAATTATTTAAATAAGACAGAAAATCCAGCAGCTGTATATTAAAAATATTTTTTGATTTTTCCGAAAACATTCCATAATTCGAACATCGGAGATTGCACTGTAATTATATTACCGATTGCTAAAACTTTCAAAAAGAAACTATTGAGGAGTACTCGTGTAATTTTGCATGATTGAATATTCAACTACTAATAACTAAAGTCATGATTAGAGTAATTTATCTATCTACGAGTACAAAACTAAAATTTAATAAAAAACAATGTGCTTACTTTTCTCCAGCACTCTCAAACAAAATAACACTGACTCACTATAATTTGTGTGATATACTATCTGTTTATATTTTTTAAAATATTTTCTTAGCACTTTCCTTTTCAAGATTCAGGAAACGAATAAACGTATTTGTCCCACATTCGTACTTATAGAACAAGTCAGTGCAAGGTAGCTCTGAGACTGCGTCTCTCAGGTTTTTACAAGTTCAAAATGTATTGCGACCACAAAGCGAATACCAACATCCTACAACTTACACAATTTTACAAACATATATAATAAATTTTTTACTTCATAGGTACTTTTATAAATAATGTATATGTTTTGATATTATAAGATAGTATGATGCAATTAAATAGGTACTATCAGTGTATGCATTGAGATCCACTGTCGTGGACCCCCATATTCATTTCATGGACCCCCAAATTTTTTTTCGCTGACGTAGACCCTTTGCAGGTTGTCATAGACCCCTAGGGGTCGATATAGACCACTTTGGGAATCAATGCTTTAGAGCAAGAAAGTGCAACAGATCATTTTTATGAGGATTATTATAGTTTGAAGCAGCTCTTGGATAAAATAAAATAGGCGCTGACACTCACATCTGGTTTTGATGTATGACCAAACTTTGCCTTTCGTTCCTGCCTGTTCAGAATAGGAACCCTCCACGTTTCCAAATCACTAGACTCAAATGACATATGGCATAAACTAAGTATTGCAATTACTGCTTATTGCTTTGGAAATTTTAATTATCCTTGGGAAAATTGTGGAGATGATTTGGTACCTACATCTTTAGATCTGAGAACTATCTCCTACCTAACGACGCACAAAGTTCAAATTAAATCCGCTTTGGACTACTCACATGCTTTCGACATTCCTATGTTAAATCTACACGAATTCCCACCGATATATTCACCTATCATTTATCAAAACAACCTAAGTTTCAAAGAGTTTCTACACCACGATTTCGGCCAATTTAAAAGCCACGTCGAGAGATAACAGAAATTCGAATTAAATTTCGAAACTCGCACAGAAATTCGTTTAATAAAAGGAAGGATGCTTCTGATTTTAAAATTTATTGAATTAGTATCGGCGGTATTGCTTTGATGTTTCCGAAGCGTGGCTATATTGATCTGAGTCCGGTAAAACTTTCGAGAAGTTTTCTAATAAAGAACACCACGGGTGCTTTGGAATATCCATAGATATTTAACTGGTGGATTTATTAAAACAGTGATGTTGTACGTTTGTTGTACAAGGTTGTTTGGAATTTAAATGCGATGGGTTTAGTCAAGCGTTATTACGGTTGGTCATTACGAAAACTAGTTTCATGGGAAGTTGAAATTTGTTATAAGCAACCGGAGAACATATTTGGGATTATCCATTTACTTATAGAACCTCAATTACAAAAATAACATTCAATATATTAATTTGAAAATGAGGCAATTCTCAGGCTTATTCTGGCAAATACGATTATTTACGTTTTATAGGTGAAACACAAATTCAAACTCAAAAATTGAGGCATAGGTAGTATAGAAATGAATATCCAGTTACTGATGGAGTTGTATCTGCAAAGCTTTTATTTTGATCGACGATGAAGTTTTTGAAGAATCTTACAAATTATATTAAATGAGCAACCAGGCATTTTTTGTATCGCTTCTTCGTTGAGTATCACTTAGTAAACGTTGTCTCAATACATCTATGTGTTTGAGTTTGTTAAAAATAAAATTAATAGTACAGACAGTGTATGAAAAAGAACCGTTAATAAACCGTTAATACTATATATATATATATATATATATGAATTATTATGGTAATGTCAGGAAAAATATCCAGACAATTATAACTAAAGTAAAAGTATGGAGTGTAAGTGAAATATTATTGATTTTGATAATGACTTTTCAGATATACAATTTCGTGGATGGAGTACCTTGCTTGTTGTAAAATCCATTTTTTTTTTCTTTTGTAAATGATTTATTTGATTTAATTACTTTTAATGACTCTGGTATGAAGTTATACAATTTTGGTCCCAAGAAAAGCAGAGATCGTTGTGTAATGGTTTTTGATGTTTGTGGAATACACATTGAATTTTGATTGAATCTTGTTGGGTAGTTACGATTCAAGTATTTCGAATATTTGAAATTATGTATTAGACCACAATAAGAATAAATTTGTCTGCAATTTAATAGCTGAGCCTCCACATATAGAAAATCATTTGAATAAGTAATCTCCCTATGGAGGATCAATTTTAGAATTAATTTTTGGATTACATCAACCTTGTTGTAATTATTATTCATAACTTCCCCTCCCCCCCCCCCCCAAGCCAAAATTCCGTTAAGTAATAGAGGATAAACAAGAGCATAATAAAGATTATATAGATATTTCTTATCCTTTTTCATAATCAATGTAAATTTTTGTATTATTTCACGTTCTTGAAGTTTTTCTTCAGAGTGGTACCCAACAATCCTTATTTTAGGATTAAACACTTTCGGTTCGGACATTGTATATGTTGATGGCAGATTCTTCCCAATTTATTCTTTTAGCTTCTTATGGTAGCGGTCTTCTACATATAATTCAATACCACCATTTTTAGAGTTCTTAACAGTTTCAATTTTGATGTTTATTTTTGATAAATTGAAATTTCTGCTCAGCTCGTTCTTAGTTCTGCAGTTAGACAGTTGTTGTTCAGGGGTAATGATAAGACTTTTAAGTGTCCTTTCTTTACTCTTTGATGGTGAATTTATAACTGCTTGGGCATATGTGGAATTTTTTGTTGTTTTCTCTAACTTCTCAATTCTGCTAAGTGTCTCAAGTGGTGATACTATACAGTCCCTATCGACTATGTTTGATGAAATATGATAATACTGTTCTTGAAATCTTAGGCTTTCGTTTGATAGGTGGTATATTAATGTTTCTTTTTCCAAAATGCTTGACAATTTTCTAAATCTTTCGTTTTTTCTAATAACTCCTGTTTAATAATTTATTCTGTTTTTCAAGTACTCACATGTTTCTTGCGTTGACATAATAGAATCACAGCTAATGCGTACAGTCTCATCTTCATCCTTTTTCTTTCTCCGAGTCATTTCACACTCAGTATTTAGAATTTTGTGTCACTGATGTGGCTTGTCAAAATTGTGTCAAAGTTGTATATGAATACAAATGGCCGAAAGTGGTTTACCTCTTGAAAATTGTCTGATCCCCAATTGTGGATATCCAAATGTAGTCTAGGAACAAATTCCAGAGCAGCAACAAATTATTTGATTCCTAGTTTCGGCAATGTGGTGATGGAACTGTGTAAAAGGTAGATAATAAGTGTATGTACCTAGTTGTGGGTCAGAGTCTTGGGGCTGGTCTATTTATCTTTTACCAAGTTTCGATTAAAATGCAGTTTATACTCATAGTTAACAACGTATTTTTTTTCTTTCATATATCGTTTCCGAAGTATCTGTCAAGTTGAAGCCTCCTCCTTCCAAGTCTGAGCTATATGTAGAACACAAGCCTGTAGTATGTGCCTCCTTCTATCATATCTGTGCCTCCAAAGTGGCAATAACGTCCCCCGCGGCGGCATATCCCAGCGATGTTTGCATGAAAAATGCCGGTATTAAGAGGAAAGACGATACCCCTATGGGCGTGGGGGTTGAAGTTTGGAGGCTGTAGGGAGGGATTCAGAGGCGAGTTGGATCGGTTTAACGGCATATATGACGTGCATGCAAAGTAGGGAGTACAGGGGGGGTGTATCGTGAGATATGCGAGGCCGTATGGAAAATGTTGCAGAAATATGGATTTTCGCGAGGGTTATTCTTTTTGCAATACGTGGTTAGTAAGAAATATTCCGGGAAAATCTTGGTCCTCAAGGCACTTGGTCTTAACCAATTTGGATCTGTATGAGGTACCTGGATAAATAAACTTTTGAACTCAAATTATGTTCACTACTTACCAGCTTGTTTTCAACAGACTGACATAGAAATTATACTAAGTGACATATAAATCCGAACACCCAGTTTAAATGGTTTTATTTTAATAAAATTTTGTATAAGTACTTAATGAAGCATAATAAGTGAGTGATAAAAATTTCAAAATGATTGCACTGCTTTGAAGCCCTTTGACCTTTAATAATGTGTGGATGCACCCTGATGTGCTACGCATTCTCCAACGCGCCTAGGCATGCTTCTGATCAGGTGGTCAATGTCCTCCTGTGGTATCTCATTCCAGGCAGCCACCAACTCCTCTCGAAGTGCTTCTAGAGTCCGAGGAGGACGTTGCAAATTGAGCAATCTCCTACCCATCATATCCCACACGTGCTCAATTGGGGATAAGTCGGGAGATCTTGGTGGCCATGGTAACAATGTGACATCATTATGTTGAAAGAAGTCTATTGTGACTCTTGCAACATGTGGTCGGGCATTATCTTGTTGGAAAGTTGGATCTGCCAGGGTTTCAAGATAGGGTAAAAGATGGGGTTCTAGAACTTTGTGGATATAACGCTGCGCGTTTATGTTACCTCTGATGAAGATTAAAGGTGACCTGGAAGTATAAGCTATAGCACCCCAAACCATAACTCCAACAGTGTGATGAACATGTCTTTCAACAAAAAACTGTGGATTCCTCCTTTCACCACGTCGCCTTCTTACGCTATCATGACCATCGTGCATGCCTAAACAAAATCGAGACTCGTCACTAAAGACAATACTGTTCCATTCCTGATCCCAGAGTGACCGTTGTCTGCACCACTCAAGGCGATTACGTCGGTGTTCTCGAGTTAAAGGGAGGACCCAGTGTGGCCGGTATGAAAACAAGCCAAAACTTTTCATTCGTCGGTAAACACTTCGCATGCCAATAGGTCCGTGTTCTGCAAGCCATTCATTTGCAATGGACCTGGTAGTGGAGAAACGGTCCCTTAAGGCCAATAATCTTAGGCGGCGATCTTCACGGTCTGTTGTTCTACGGCGGCGTCCAGTGTCCCTTGCTCTTTGCGTACGGCCTTCTCGAAGCCATGCCTGACAACACCTAACCACAGTGTCTACACTTCTTTGCACTCTAACTGCAATTGCCCGAAAAGAAAGTCCAGCTTCCCGAAGTCGCACTATACGGCCTCTATCAAACTCACTAAGTTGACGAAATCGTACAGGTCTCCGTAATCTAGGCATCGTAACCGATCGTAAAGGATGTCAAGAACCAAAATCCGCCAACGTTGATTCTTTACTGCGGCTGAAATATTAATTTTTAGAGCGTTAGTGAATTAAAAAAAAGCAGTATAAAAACCGGAATGTCCAACTGATAAGGATGAAAAATTTTTCACTTGTTATTTACAGTAAGATAAATACATTCACCAACTTTTATTAAAATAAAACCATTTAAACTGGGTGTTCGGATTTATATGTCACTTAGTATATGTATTTTGTATTTTGGTGGAGGTGCTTCTCTGATAATGCAATACACATCCACCATTTATGTTAGGTTAGACTTTTGGGTACCTCAGCTGGAATTGACAAGGGTCTTGCTGTCGAGCCACATGGTTCAACAAAAGAGCTGATTTTGGTAGAGACTATAGATATGCAAAGATTGTATATTTCCCTTAACATTCTGCTTTTAGCTTTACTGAAAGCAAAATTGCCATATTCGATTCCCATGACTAATGTAGTTTCTTGAATCCATATTTTTGGTTTGAAAATGGTATTATTGGGGGGGTCCCATCAATCTCAGTGGAAAACTGATATACAATTCGTGATCTAAGTGCAGGTTTTTAGCTGTATCCGATTCTGTTTCAGATTGGTACGTAATGATTTTTGGAAAGATGTTTTAATATGGTGCCTTTCAGGTTTTAAAGTTTCTTAGTGCAAAATCGTCGTGGTTTCAAGTGATTGAATCTCGGTACACAAAGATAATTTCTCACGCTAATTTAGAATATGACTATGAAGTACCCTAAACCAGGAACGTGGTTCTCTTGGGAGATTTCGTCGATCTCACAGAAAGACTGGCTTTAGATTCGTAATCTGCATACTCGATTAACCTACGAGATGGGTCTTGATCGCGATTGCACATATGCAACGTTTTTTGGAAATTGTCATTGAAAGTTTTCCTTTAAACTTTCAAGTGTCCCAGTGCTACTGTGAGTAAAAAATGAGACTCCTGTAAATCACTATCTGATAACATATTCCTGATTTACCCATCTTCACCCGTATTACATAACCTAAAAAGTGACATCATATCGATTTTTAAAGGTAATATGTAGGTTTTTGAAAAAATGTTACCTTGGAACTGGCTGGCATTCAGTTGTACCAGCAATGCGTGTTGTCTAAACGTCATGACGCTTGAGCCATATGGTTTGACTCTAATTTATAGCCTCTGTGCCCTAATATTGACAGAATGACGGTCGTTTGCCATTTCGCCATAGGTGGCGCTGTTAGCAAGCAGGCGCTACTTAGTACACAAGTTGACATCATACCGATGTTAATGACATTATATAGATTTTTCGTAATACTCCAGGTTTTGGTCAAAATTGCAGTTATAAAAGAATGTCTGTAAATTCGCATAAAAACTCTTGGGGTCTCTGAAAGCAGATCAACAACTGGATTCAGCTTTAATATAAGCGACCTATCCTTGTTGCTATAATATCAGCATCACCCCACACATCTCTTTCTGCCTTGTTCCAACGTGGTTTTTCATATAATGCAGCATTATTCTATAGCCACTTCGAAAATAGCCTAAAATCAAGGTCATTGCCGAATTTTTTAGAGCAAGTCAAAGGAAGGCTGCTCGTCATAGATTAACAAATTCTGCGATACAAATGTCAGCATTTTCATGTTCACAGGTGTATATGTTTTTTCTTTATAATATTTTATCCTTCTTTATGTTTTGAATATCTAATATAACCTACATAAGCAGTTGGTTGTTTGTAATGGATATAGACAATATTGTAAATTGAAGGTTTGCAAGCTGATCTAGCAAATACCGTTCGTAACATAGCAACTGGATGTTTTCTGTGTGGTATACGTTCAACTACATCCATAATCAACACAGGTGAGAATTAATCCCTTACGTAGACAACAGATCAATATATCGGCATTGCTTACACAGGCTCTGCATGGAAGGCATCATTCCATTTGCCTCCCGCCCCTTCGTTTGTTGGGATCATTAATTTAACCGAACTATGGCAAACAATGCCTTCCTGTTAGGTATTCAACCAGGCACCTGAACCCTTCAATATCGACAGGAATGTTATGTTGTAAGCCTTAAAACCAAAATACATTTATAAAGAGAACTCTCTCAACATTCTACTTAAAATGTAAACATGGACTCTTTGTTAGATTCGTGTTCGTTCACACAGATGGTTATTCTGCTTCTAGAAAAAATGGCATCAAGCAGGATGACTCCGTACTTTCCAGGCAATTCTGACACTAATTAGAGTATGTTAGATTTATTAAAAGATGGCGTCAAGTAGGTTCACTCTGCAGTTCCCTCGCGATGCAGTCATGTATTGAGCATTTCGTATAATAAAAATATTTAATTTTCATATTTTTTTGCAAATACAATACATCCTCGCCAGTGGTGTAGGATGTAAAAACACTCGTATCTACTCAAAGGCATTTTATTGCATAGAGTTTCAAGGCGATGGCTTCCACCAATTTGCAAAACTGCAACAAGATGCAACCAACTGGAGGAGAAAGGATGATGATTATCTTCTGTTTATATTGACGCTGAGGGTCAAAATACCATAAAAAAATGGAAGACGTAGCACCCAAACCAAAATGACTAAACTTAAGTTACACAAAAAAAGGGTGCTAGTCCATGAATTGGCGCTTGGGGCCTAATATCCCAGAGTCCGTAAAATGACAATAAACTGTAAAATTCGCCAGAAGAAAGTCATTGAAAAGGGTTTGGCCTAGGAATGGGCACTATATTATCAATGAAGAGAAATTCAAATTACGGATAAGTGATAAATAGTAAAAAAAGGGTTACGTGATTTTGGCGCGGGACAAGTGCATGATCTCTTATGTGTTAAGTTGAAATATTACGCCTTTGACGACTACTCCATGAGATTCTTCAAATCTTACTTGCAGAATCGTAAGTCACAAGTGTCGGTAAACAAGAGAGCAGCCAGTCAAAAGCGTAACACCGTAACTGTATATTTTACTTAATAAAGCACAATGTCAAAGGGTATCAAAGACTCTGCTTAAGTTAAAAAATAATGTTGCTACTTTATTTTTGTGATCGATGCGTTCTAATATTTTCATATATACTGCAAGCACTGTAACTTGCTTTGATCTGCGATTGCGATACTGATAATTATGCAAAATGGGTGCTGTCAACCCAGCGTTGTAGCTTCTTTCGAATAGTTTGAAAAAGCAATGCCTCTGTATAATGTTTTTTAAAACATCGGGATGACTAATGCGTTCTTTAATGCAGACAATGAATTCCTATCTGATATCTCGCAGGTTCATTTTCAACGACTTCTATAGATGTATGCCACAAAATAATACTAATACATAATCACTCATTCGAACAAGCCAAGTGGTGTTATCTATAAAGGATTGATACACAATGTATCTCTTGTTCGAGGAGACCATAATAGAGCATCCATTGTGTACGACAACAATGATATATGGTATTAATTGAGGAAATATATTAGGATTACGAAATGACAGCGGTGTTTCGGTGCTTGGTATGCCATTATTGTTTGTGCAAGGGGTAGCATTTACCAATTATATTGATGTGCAGGGAGGGCCACCTGATGCCAAGTTCAAGTTCAAATGCGGTCCTTCAACCTTTATGAATGAATTTGATTTCATTTATTGGATGTTTCAAATTCAGCCCTCACCATTGTGATATTGGAAACAGTGAGAGATGCGAAGTCACCTAAATGAGGGCAAAGTAGCATATTTCGATAGCTAGATGCGGCTGACAAAGTTTCGGAATTCAAAGTGTCTTTATTTGTAGTGTCATAAATTGCACATTAACATTGCCACTTTTTCTCCTCTACAAGATGGCATAATTAGAAGTTCAAGATGGCTAAATCGTACAGTGAATAATGTACAGAGAAAGGTCAGGCTTCACTTGCAAAATAATGAGCAACATTTTGAGCATCTGCTATTTATTACCATCATACAATTTGATTTGTGTTCAGGTTCTACCATGTCCTTTCATCTTCTCATAGTTTTCAAGCAACAACAAATAAATGTCCATTTAAATGTACAAAATGACAATATAGCATCTATACAACGTGGCGCATCGAAAACGATACAGACGCATTTACTGGCAGATCAGTTTTTTTTAACGCTCAGACGTGCAGCCCCCTAAGCAGGGGTGACACCACCCTCAAAATCTTAAATGGAAAGGGGGGTCGAGTGATACCTTGTTTTAAAGGTCTTTCAATTCCCTTCATAATGATATAAAATTAATGTACTACAGTTCAGTAGTTTTGAAGATTTATTGATTTAAAGCTTAAATAAAACTAATACATCATCATTAGTGGAGATCAATACATTTGGCAGCAAAGTATGGCGTCTTCCAGTAATTCCAAATACATTTCACCGGTCAAATTTCCAGGTAAGAAAAAAGGACCAACTAAATGATCGCCAAAAATACCAGCCAAAACATTTAATTTTTGTGGCTGCTGCGTATGAACCTCACGATAAATTTTGGGATTAGAATCCGACCAATATCGGCAGTTATGACGATTTACTACGCCATTTAAGAAAAAGGAACATTCGTCGGAAAAGCAAGTGTTGAATAGAAAACGTTCATCGTTTATAATTCTTTTACTCATATCTTCACAAAATTGTAATCGCTGATCAAAATCATCTTCATTAAGTTCTTGTACCAGGTGAATTTTATACGGATGAAAACTATGGGCCTTTAGAATCCGTTGGACAGTACGTCGACTAACACCAACACACTCTCCAATTTCCGGTTACTTAACATAGGATCTACATAAACTTGCCCTAAAACCACCACATCTATTGCTGCGTTCCTTATGGGATTTTCAATGTTGCATTTTTTATTGGCGACTGACCCAGTTTTCCGAAATTTAGCTACAAGTTCTAGAACATATTTTCGATGCACGTTACTGTTTTCATGTCGCTCATTAAATATTTCTGCTGTTCTATTAGCGCACTGATTATTTCCGAAAAATATTTCGATAATTTCAACTCTTTCTGCTGTGGAATATACCATGGTTAATTTATGTAATAAAGCGTTACAAGTTATTTTAGCAACAAATTTTGGTAAAATCAATCGCAAACTATGTACTAAATTCCTATTTAAAATAAGTACGAGATATTACCTTATCTTTCTTCAAGAAATAACTTTTTTGCCACAAAAAAACGCTCTAATAGGTATTTTCAACAACAAAATGATAAACAAACCATGGGCGTAGTGAAGAAAAGCATTTACTTATTAAGTAAATCCTTTTAGTCAAATTTCTTCTGAAAGTCGTACAAACTAATCTGATCTACCTATTAAAGTCTACTTTAAGCTTTAAATCAATCAATCTTCAAAACTACTGAACTGAAGTACATTAATTTTATATCATTATAAAGGGAATTGAAAGACCTTTAAAATAAGGTATCACTGGATCCCCTTTCCATTTAAGATTTTAGGGTTGCTGTCACCCCCGACCAGGGGGCTGCTCGTGTTAACGTGATTTTTTGCCAAACTTGTGTCCCCCTCGAAAATAAAATCGACGGGTCTGAGCGTTTTTTCAAAAAAAAGACTGAGCTGCTAGTAAATGCGTCTGTTTCGTTTTCGATGCGCCACCCTGTATGAAAAAACAGAGTTGGTGATGGAAGACGAAAGAAGACATGTCGAATTGAAAATTTGATTACGCCATTTGTTAGAGGAGAATAAGTAACAACGACAACATGGAATTTATTTTAAGATCTGATATTAAATAAAGTCGAGGAAGAATAGAAGTGATTTTGGTATTAGTCTGCTCTAGCCAATGTGCACGGAAACACGACGATAGAAGCCTAACCGATTTGTATCACAGTGCCAAACATTGAAAATGCAAACACATTTTGCCTTTATTTTCAGAAGCATTGTCAGACTATTTAATTGATGCCTGCTGATGCTTTCAAAATAATGGCGCATTACCTCACAGGTCTGCATTATTATTGTAAAGTTTCTGGATAAATGTGTCGAATTCACATTTTAGTGTAGACACTCAAAATTATTTTCAAAGTGTCTAGTTATGCCCACTATTTCGGAGCGTATAAAAACGAATAGAAAGCTGGTGCATGAGGGACAGGAGATTTTAAAAATGGGTGGCTCAGGTGCATGACACTCTAGATGCACTGGAACAGCATTGACAGGTGGTGGGTAGCTCAGACTTACTCCGAGTAACTGTAAATGAGGCACTGGAAAGCGGCTCTGGTATGCGAAATAAATGACTATATGATAATTTCAAGGCCTACCTACAGTATATTCAGATAAGAGATAGACCGGATGTAAACAAAAGGTTCGGGTGATTTTCACGCTAACGCCGCCGTCTCGACGTAAAACAGGAGCCCTCATTGGTCAATTCGCAATTAAATGCCTATGCCGAGCGGCAGAGCAGTCGTATCAAGGCAGAGTCACATTCAGGTTCAGACGTGTTACGTATGTCGTGTGCATCATTGCAATTTGATATTTCTTTGGACGTTTTCGTTTGTTATCTTATTAAGTTGTTGAGTTTGTCGTTGTTTTTGTTATACCTTGTTATTGATTGTTATTGTTATCAACTGCTTGCGCAAAATGCCCAGTAGTACAGATACTGCCGATGAAGTTGTAAACTCCTGTAGTCCACCTAGGAAACGCTCTAAAAAAAGACACCTGAGTGCAGAAATGAAAGAGGTCATTTTGAATATATATAAGATCGAGCGCGAGGAGAACGAGGCATCAACCATCAAAGAAATTGTTGTGAAGGTTTCTCACAAAGTTGGGGTGTGTCGCGCATCAGTGTTTAATGTGTTAAGACAATACAAAAAAAATCACACCTTTTCTGAGCCAATGACCAGTAAACATCGCAAAAGTATTGTTAAATCATTGGATGAAGCTGATAAGCATGCGATTAGGATGAAAGTGCATGAATTCTTCTTTAGGAATGAAATACCTACTATAGATAAAGTACTGCAGGAGGTAAATGGAGATACAACGTTGCCAAATTTCAAACAATCAACTTTCCATGCGTTACTGAAGCATTTAAATTTCAAATGGAAAAAACGGGGTCGTAATAGTTTACTACTGGATAGAGAAGAAATTGTGCTATGGAGGAGGGATTATTTAACAAAAATTGGGAAATATAGAAATCAAAACAGGAAGATTTATTACCTTGATGAAACGTGGGTAAACGCAGGACACACTACAAGTAAAGTATGGGTTGATGATTCTGTAACTTCATCCAGGAGGGCCTTTCTAGATGGACTGTCCACCGGATTAAAAAATCCAGCAGGTAAATACGAGTAATAGACAACAATCGGATGTTTTTCAAACCTTCGGAACAAGGTTCTAAACATTAATTCCAGGGGGCAGATAAAACATATTACAAGTAAGAAAACTTTTATAACTTTCGATAAAATGCGTGGATGTTTTATTGTCATTTTCATTTGTTAGAACTTTTTTAAGCCATGTTTTTATGTGTTTTCGTTATTTCAATAATTTTTTAATATAATCTTAAAATATGTCGAATATTATAAACTTAAAAAAAGTTACTAAGTTTTATATTGTGTACCGTTCCTAATATTTCTAATCATTTTAATTCGTACTTTAAGCTTTATAAAGTTATAATTTGTTAATATTAATATTTGCGCGTATTTCAGGTTCCTGATCATTCATTTTTTAAAGGTTTATAACTTTAAATTAAATTGTAAAGCGCTGAGTAATCATACGACGTTCAATATTCTTTCTTTCAATATGACTAAATAATCCCAATTATAGCAATCTGATACTCATGTCTCAATGTTTTTTCGCTGGATGTGATGAAAACATTTGAAAAAGGTTCGCTTATTGAAATAAATCTACACCAGTTAGTACTTCGATTTCCAGGTAAAGCGAAAAGGCTCATTATCTGCCATATTGGCAGTGAGGATGGATTTGTTGTTGATGGTCTGTGGTGCTTTGAGTCTAAGAAAACTGGAGATTACCACGAGGAAATGAATGGCGAATCGGAGAACTTAGAGGAAAACGCAGTAATTGTCTTGGATAATGCGCCTTATCATTCTCGAAGAATGGAGAAGGTCCCAACAACGGCTTCAAGGAAAGTTGATGTTCAAAATTGGCTCTGCTCGAAAAATATCAACTTTGAAGAAGCAATGCTGAAAGTACAATTATTAAGAATTGACAAGGATCACAAGGCGGAATATCAAAAATACGCCATTGACGAAATGGCAGCAAGTCAAAATAAAACTGTGCTCCGTTTACCTCCATACCATTGCGAGCTCAATCCCATTGAGCTCATATGGGCAGAGGTTAAAAATTATATAGCTAAGCACAATACAACTTTTAAATTTTGTGACCTCAAAGGACTTTTCAAAGAAGCACTAGAATTAATAACAGCGCAAAAATGGGAAAACTGTATTAAGCACGTGAAAGACAAAGTTGAAAAGAGAATGTGGGAACTGGACAATATTTTAGAGGAACAAGTCGAGCCATTCATTATTGACGTTGGTGCTTCAGGCAGTAGCGATGATGAAAGCTCATCAAGCTCATCTTTCCAATAAAAGATGTCGTTCATCAAATTCGGTAAGTTATAAGTAATTATAAAGCTACTGTATTTTTTAATTAATTATTGACATTTTTGAACCCATTTTGGCAAAACCTATTCAAGAATCTACTTTCTGACAATGTTCAACCATGCACATTTTTTTACGTTTTGAACGTTTTAATTTGGTTACATATTTACCTAGAAATCAAAAAATATACTAATCAATATTCTAAAAGCAATTTTAAGAGATATACGATTATTTTTAATTTAGGCTAATTTAAACGCCATTTTGAGATTATATTCGACAGTATTTCACCAAACATCAGGCGGTATCCGAAGCTGGAAATCGAAGCGAAAATTTTGAAACCCTTATGTATATTTACATCATTATATATTTCTTACCCCACCCCCACATGATCCTATATCCATCACCAATCGTATACACATCGAATTGTGCTAATTTACTACAAAGTTACGCAAAGCAGCATCTACTATCTAAAATATGTACTGCGTGACTCTTAATACGTCCCTGCCGAATGTTACAGCGTTCGATGATCACGTGGTCTTGTTTATGTCCCGTCTATCTCTTACCTGAATATACTGTAGGAAACTCTGTTTTCTTCAAAGAACTAAGGTATTGGCAATGTCAGCGTATGACGCATTATACACATTTTGAATCAGAATTGAAAACTGTATTCATCTGTAGAAAAATCCAATGAGGCATCTATAAGAAAAAATAAAAGATGCTGGATGACAAGGGATGAAACGTCATATCGAAATTATAATTATCTTGTAAAGGAGAAAAAGTGGCAATGTTAATGTGCAATTTATGTTGAAACTCCATTACGGTTATTAAAATGTCAGCTTGGATCCTTCTGAGTATGATACAGGTCGCATATCAAACATAATCCCAGGCTACGATGCATAAATGCATCTATTAATCTCGCGCTTTGCCGGCATAGGTATACGTACGCTTCACTCTCTAAAAGCACCACAAACAGCAAAAAATCCCACAATGAAATTTTTCCATATTTATTAATTAATAACCCTCCAGCAAGGTTGGAAGTTGCTGGGAGTTGCGCGCCGCATCTCGACAATTTTTTAATTAAAAATGCTTTATTAGTCTAGTTTCTGGTTTCAAAGAGGTGTACATCAAAAGTGCTGATATCGTAGAAGCTATTCAGCCATGTACGTGTATCTATATAAGCACAATATTGCATTTCCCTAGCGAAGACAGCGCTTTGCGATACTGGAGGATTTTTTTATTATTATATTCTAAATCAATGTCCTAAATTACCCCAGTCTAACTTGCATCATTCGCTTGTTTCCAAGGTGAAGAAACACATAATTCGCATTGAGAATCATGGAAAATTTTAAAGGCACACCAATAGCAAAAATATTCAAAGTACTTAGGTCGTACACGAAATAGGGCTTTGAGACAGTTATGCGTCTCAAGATATCCGTTGCACAAAGTTTGGTTGACTTATAGCCACATAATATACTAAGTGACATATAAATCCGAACACCCAGTTTAAATGGTTTTATTTTAATAAAAGCTGGTGAATGTATTTATCTTACTGTAAACAACAAGTGAAAAAATTTTCAGCCTTATCAGTTGCACATTCCGGTTTTTATACTGCTTTTTTTTAATTCACTGACCTGTACGATTTCGTCAACTTAGTGAGTTTGATAGGGGCCGTATAGTGGGACTTCGGGAAGCTGGACTTTCTTTTCGGGCAATTGCAGTTAGAGTACAAAGAAGTGTAGACACTATGGTTAGGTGTTGTCAGCATGACTTCGAGAAGGCCGTACGCAAAGAGCAAGGGGCACTGGACGCCGCCGTAGAACAACAGACCGTGAAGATCGCCGCCGAAAATTATTGGCCTTAAGGGACCGTTTCTCCACTACCAGGTCCATTGCAAATGAATGGTTTGCAGAACACGGAAGACCTATTGGCATGCGAAGTGTTTACCGACGAATGAGAAGCTTTGGCTTGTTTTCATACCGGTCACACTGGGCCCTCTCTTTAACTCGAGAACACCGATGTAATCGCCTTGAGTGGTGCAGACAACGGTCACTCTGGGATCAGGAACGGAACAGTATTGTCTTTAGTGACGAGTCTCGATTTTGTTTACGCATGCACGATGGTCGTGCCAGGGTTAGAAGGCGACGTGGTGAAAGGAGGAATCCACAGTTTTTTGTTGAAAGACATGTTCATCAGACTGTTGGAGTTATGGTTTGGGGTGCTATAGCTTATGGTTCCAGGTCACCTTTAATCTTCATCAGAGGTAACATGAACGCGCAGCGTTATATCCACGAAGTTCTAGAACCCCATCTTTTACCCTATCTTGACACCCTGGCAGATCCAACTTTCCAACAAGATAATGCCCGATCACATGTTGCAAGAGTCACAATAGACTTCTTTCAACATAATGATGTCACATTGTTACCATGGCCACCAAAATCTCCCGACTTATCCCCAATTGAGCACGTGTGGGATATGATGGGTAGGAGATTGCTCAATTTGCAACGTCCTCCTCAGACTCTAGAAGCACTTCGAGAGGAGTTGGTGGTTGCCTGGAATGAGATACCACAGGAGGACATCGACCACCTGATCAGAAGCATGCCTAGGCGCGTTGGAGAATGCGTAGCACATCAGGGTGCATCCACACATTATTAAAGGTCAAATGGCTTTAAAGCAGTGTAATCATTTTGAAATTTTTATCATTTACTTATTATGCTTCATTAAGTACTTATACAAAATTTTATTAGAATAAAACCAGTTAAACTGGGTGTTCGGATTTATATGTCACTTAGTATAATTTTGAAAATTTTATCTCGGTTGCCTTAAGACCGGTGTATGTGCTACTGGAAAAACTACTTATTTTTTCATGTTCTAACTCCGTGTAAAGGAAAGTCTCAACATTGCAGACACCCCAGATTTTTCTTCCGTAAGAGTATAGAAAGTTTCTAATGCCAAAATTTATTTTTCTTCCCTGTCAGTTACACATATGCCTACGTAAGGCAGTGGATAGTATGCACTGGGAATTCCACCACATGCCAACAATTTCCACCTTCAGTTACGTCACATTTATCACATGGTAAATCCCCATTTGCGACAAGGCGATAACCACTACTCTATTCTTCTCTTTCCTCTGTTCACCCTTATAACGATTTTCTTTATCTGGTCTGTATCTGGAAGAACTGCGGACTCTCTACCCGCTGTCTTGTGTGTCCTATTAAATGTCTCATTGTCGCTTACTTTGACGTTTACCGGATTCTTCCGGGTTGTAAACTGTAGAACGTAGACAGCTGTGTGATTGGGGACTGTGTATAGCAGCTGTAGCTGAAGATGGGTTCTTTTTACTTCTTACGCTGTAGGGGATACAAGGAAGTTTATACTGGGTCGTATTTGCCCGCTCATGACGTCAGGTGAGTTTTTGCTAGGAACTTATTTGGTTATATGAGATGTTATTGTTGGAATTATTTTATATTTCGAAAAGGTTCAGCGGCTTTAGGGCGAAACCTGTAAACAATACGTTATTTTTTCTTTCGCTTTCGCAGGACATCTCAAGAATTGAAGGCAATCCCAACTAGCAAAGTAGTGCTATAAGCTTTTGGTAAAAGAACCGTTCAGCCAAAAGAGCTCTGTATTGTTGTTGCCTGAACACCAAAATGCTGGCTTAATGTTGTGTGGAATGCAAATTCGCTTTCTGCAACATATACTAAGTGACATATAAATCCGAACACCCAGTTTAAATGGTTTTATTTTAATAAAAGTTGGTGAATGTATTTATCTTACTGTAAATAACAAGTGAAAAAATTTTCAGCCTTATCAGTTGGACATTCCGATTTTTATACTGCTTTTTTTTAATTCACTAACGCTCTAAAAATGAATATTTCAGCCGCAGTAAAGAATCAACGTTGGCGGATTTTGGTTCTTGACATCCTTTACGATCGGTTACGATGCCTAGAGTACGGAGACCTCTACGATTTCGTCAACTTAGTGAGTTTGATAAGGGCCGTATAGTGGGACTTCGGGAAGCTGAACTTTCTTTTCGGGCAATTGCAGTTAGAGCGCAAAGAAGTGTAGACACTGTGGTTAGGTGTTGTCAGGCATGGCTTCGAGAAGGCCGTACGCAAAGAGCAAGGGGCACTGGACGCCGCCGTAGAACAACAGACCGTGAAGGTCGCCGCCTAAGATTATTGGCCTTAAGGGACCGTTTCTTCTCTACCAGGTCCATTACAAATGAATGGTTTGCAGAACACGGAAGATCTATTGGCATGCGAAGTGTTTACCGACGAATGAGAAGTTTTGGCTTGTTTTCATACCGGCGACACTGGGTCCTCCCTTTAACTCGAGAACACCGACGTAATCGCCTTGAGTGGTGTAGATAACGGTCACTCTGGGATCAGGAATGGAACAGTATTGTCTTTAGTGACGAGTCTCGATTTTGTTTAGGCATGCACGATGGCCGTGCCAGGGTTAGAAGGCGACGTGGTGAAAGGAGGAATCCACAGTTTTTTGTTGAAAGACATGTACATCACACTGTTGGAGTTATGGTTTGGGGTGCTATAGCTTATGGTTCCAGGTCACCTTTAATCTTCAGCAGAGGTAACATGAACGCGCAGCGTTATATCCACGAAGTTCTAGAACCCCATCTTTTACCCTATCTTGACACCCTGGCCGATCCAGCTTTCCAACAAGATAATGCCCGACCACATGTTGCAAGAGTCACAATAGACTTCTTTCAACATAATGATATCACATTGTTACCATGGCCACCAAGATCTCCCGACTTATCCCCAATTGAGCACGTGTGGGATATGAAGGGTAGGAGATTGCTCAATTTGCAACGTCCTCCTCAGACTCTAGAAGCACTTTGAGAGGAGTTGGTGGTTGCCTGGAATGAGATACCACAGGAGGACATTGACCACCTGATCAGAAGCATGCCTAGGCGCGTTGGAGAATGCGTAGCACATCAGGGTGCATCCACACATTATTAAAGGTCAAAGGGCTTTAAAGCAGTGCAATCATTTTGAAATTTTTATCATTTACTTATTATGCTTCATTAAGTACTTATACAAAATTTTATTAAAATAAAACCATTTAAACTGGGTGTTCGGATTTATATGTCACTTAGTATATTTGCTCTAAGATGAGGTGTTTAAAATATTCTTATAGCATAGTTACACAACACCTTATAGGAGAAATGTTTAGCTGTTGCATAAACGTTTATACAACTATTTTATACGGCATATTTGCAGGTTAGTCAAAATGGTTGTGTTGTGGCATCCATGGTAACGTTTATAAAACAAACCCGAGCCTTGTTGTTTTGCTGTGCAAATTCACCACTTTAGCTAACAAATTGCTCCCAACGGAAGCACTTATACAACTGTTTAGCAACTGTTAAAGGCTACATATGCTAAATATGTTGGTAAACAACTTCACCATAACCTAACTTTCTGCTGTCATATTTTTGTTAAAATGCCATAACCAGTGTTTTAAGACAAACAACGCATGCATATTGGTTAAAAAGGTTTTATCAACTGTTCAAACAGAAGATATAGATCTGGTACAAATTCTAGGTAAATCATTCGACTCTGTCGGTATTTCATTTCTGACATTTGTCAAATGGTTGTATAACACCTGCAGGTAACACCAAAAGATTCTAATAAACTAAATACAACATGGACGATGCCATGATATACACAACCACCCGCCATATTGGGTAAACATTTATTCCTCTATTTGATATTAAATAATTATGTTTCAGTTCGAAATTACAGATATAAAGTGATAAACATTAGTGCAATTGTGTCTAAATATAAGATTTGTGGAAGATTTAACGCAAATAGGTTCAGTTTTCCATCTTAAAAATCTAGACATACTTTTGATCATTATCAAAATATGAATCAAATCTGAAACTACTTTGCACGATAATCACAATAAAATTTGTTGAGCAAGTAATTCAATAGGCCTATATCACAGTGTAGAAGTCTATCATATACTTGGGTATGAAATTCACAATGGCTGATATGTAAGTAAACAAGATGACTGTATTGTGTTAGTTATATATTCTTCACTTCGTCTATACAATACATAAGAAATAGGTTGGTTGCAATAAAGTAGAATCACGTAAAAGAATAGTTGTATAGTTGACAAAAACTGAATCTTGCACTGACGCAAATATCCTATAGCGGCTGCAAGAGGCTTACACTTTTGTTGTATAGCTGTTACCTGAAGCCCTTATACAACCTCTTAAGTATCTGAAGTGTCCTATTAGGTGTGCCCATTCCGCTTGTAAAGCTGTTCGAAGAGGGTTTTGCCAATGTTCTTACAGTATACAATGCTGTGTAAGGAATACTGTATAATCATTCTTGCAACTCTAATAGAAGTGATTGTTAGTTGGGATGGATGCTAATGATGTTTTGGCATTATTAGCTCATACGTATCTCATGTACCATTGTCATTCGAAATTGATGTTTTTTTTATTTGCAAATATTCAATCAAAAACTATGCAAAATGCCGGAGATTGAAGCCTTCAAAGATAGACATTTTCTATGTATTTAATAGAAAATCATCCCCAACAGATGTTTTTTTATAGTCTGAGAGTGGTGTGATATCTTTTTTATAATCTCAGCTTTTGGAAGTTTATATTTACATTTTGTATTATTATACGTTGATTTCCTTGATTATAAGTACATAAGACTTAAAAACGTGAGGCTTTTATGTGTATACATGATCCAACAGCATTAGTTTACTTTAAAGATGGTTTTCTTATAGTTTTCAAGCTTCAAATTAGTATTTCTGACTACCTGTAATCATAAACAATAGCTTCTTCTGCCATACGACTCCATTGAATGGCCTAATCAAACCACAGATAAGTTTAAAGTTGAAAATTCTGATAATTATGAATATTTTGAAAATTTTGAGAATATTGAAAATTTTGCATATTTTGTAAATTTTGAAAATTTTGAAAATCTTTAAAATTTTGATAATTTTGAAAATTTTGAAAATTTTGAAAATTTTTAAAATTTTGAAAACTTTGGGAATTTTGAAAATTTCGAAAATTGTGAAAATTTAGAAATTGTCGAAAATTTCGAAAATATTGAAAATATTCAAAATTTTGAAAATTATGAAAATTTTAATTATTCAGAAAATTTTTAAAATTTTGGAAATTTTGTAAATTTTTGAAATTTTGGAAATGTTTTGAATTTCTAAAAATTCTGAAAAATTTAAATATTCTTAAGGTTTCTCAAATATCCCAAAGTTTTTAAATATTGGTTACAGTGACGCGAAACCCTATTTAAAGTAAGAAAATGCGACTTTCCCGCTCCCAATTTCCCCAAGATGTCGATCTCAATAACGAAGTGCTTCATAAAAATCAATTGTACCAAATACTGATTGAAGCACACAGTCACACCTATGCGTGGGTTGACCGTATATCACATCCTAAGCTTGACAAAACGTCCATACCGTACCTCAAACTAACGACCCTCCCAGCGATAATTTTCGTGGAGAATGGATACTCATAAAGTCGCCGATATGCAAATCCTATAAATCCCCTCCCACACCGGAAGTGTCCGGATTATTCCGGTGGCATGTCTGAGTTGACCCTCCGGATTAATAAAGAGGAAAACAGGCTTAATGACCACATTTGTATGTGACAGTGCCATCCTAAATTAGTCGCGGAACGGGCGAGGATAGTTTTAGTTATGACGTTCTGACGGTTTGTTAAATGAAATGTGGGAGGAAGTAAGTATTGAAAATATGAATACTGTATTTTGCCCAGGGGGGCTGCATGTGGTAACGTGATTTTTTGCTTAACTTGTGTCCCCGTCGAAAACAAAATCGACGGGTCTGAGCGTTTTTCCATAAAAAAAACTGAGCTGCCAGTAACAGCGTCTGTTTCGTTTTCAATGCGCCACCCTGTATATAGCACATCGAAGTCTCAAGGGCAGCATGCAGTAGGGGCAAACACAAATAAACTGTCACCTGAAAGACAAATAAATATAAAACATAATTTCACTGTTGTTTTTTCATCTGAACTTTGAAGAAGGCCTTCCAGGTGACAGAAACGCTAGTAAAAACTCATGTACGCGTGGTTTTATTATAAACCAAGAAACTTGGATTTTTATCATCATGAAAACCACAGGATAAGTTAGAAATGTTACATTATACATTCCTTTTAGCGTGAGAAATACTGAAACAATCTACTTGACGCTGCCTTTTTACATGCTTTACCTGTGTTTATCCATAAGTATGAACATCCTCCCCCTACAATATTAATCGTTTCCTAAAATCACGACTGTGCTGTGTAGCAACTAACATTAATTTGCCCAATTAATCTGGAGCGCAGCTTTTAATTGATGCTGTACATTTTCCTACAGGAGGAAAATCAAGGCGAACCGGCGAAGGGAGTAATCCCAAAAGGGCTGTCCCTTCAAACGGTAAGGTTGCAGTTAATTTCGGGGCTTCGCCGTAGAAAAGCAGGGATTATAAGCAAAGGGACATGCAAATCGGCAGCAGAGGACCGCAGACCGAAACGCCGCGATCCACCTTCGGGGTTTCACTGTGTCTTTGAAGGTTAAAAGGTTTCTGAAGTCTTAGATTTGCCGTTGGTTTAAATTTTTTGTATTGAATATAATTTGTTGCATATTGAATAACTCACCCTAGAGAATAATGACAAGCATACACTTAGTGCCTACCTGATCAGGAAATTTTGGTCTCGTCGACGAAAAGATAACATCATTTTAGGTTTAAAAGACGACTCGAAATTCCGTTGGAAACTTTCCACCCTTAATTTATCGAAAACCACTAATT
The DNA here is from genome assembly GCA_963669975.1 of Acanthoscelides obtectus. NCBI lineage: Eukaryota > Metazoa > Arthropoda > Insecta > Coleoptera > Chrysomelidae > Acanthoscelides > Acanthoscelides obtectus. The sequence goes on from CAVLJG010000009.1 coordinate 72,059,047, forward strand.
AAAGGAAAATATGCCGACACACGATAAAAGATTTGTCAAGGGGGACAACTCTTTAACCAAAAACTACTTGACCCCCTTTCACCCTCCGCCCCTCAGGGTCATTCCCTTGATTGCTTTAAATGATAAGAGGTATCGAGTAATAGCTTGTTTAAAAGACCTTCCAAAGTCCTTTATTTTGACTTTTTGTCTTCGCACGGCAATTAAAAAAGTTATGAAAGGAAGAAACAAAACTGGTTGTAAAATTTTCATTTGGCTCTAAAACTTCAACCACTTTAGATACTGACGTAAATGAAAAACTAGATTATAGAGATAATATGGTTCTTGATTGTAGAAAGCAATGCGGTCTGATTGGCGACTGGAGTCACATTACATAGTGACTCAAAGTTGGGGTAATGAAACATCATTTTGATTTACCCTGTACAATAATTGAAACTGTGACTACAATTAAAAACTCATACTCACACCATACATCCAATGAGTGTACCTACCGTTTGCCGAAGAATTCAATACAATCCAGGTAAAAGTAAAAACGGTATGAGATTCCGAATTTGACCAAAATGTTGAGTGACTTATTTATATATCCCGTTTCCACTCACACCAAACTTAAACCTCTTTTTACGACATTCTCAAAGCTCAAAGCGAGCAGGGTCGGGAGTATTTTTCAGCGGAATCCGTGAAAGGAGCAGTTGTCGCGTCTCAGTGTCAGGATGTCCTGTTACGGTGCAGACTGACGTAAATGACCCGTGCACTGAAATGGGTTTGCTTGAAGTGCCTTGTTGGACACACATCGGCTACTCTGTGAAATGATGCGCAAGTGCTCTGTATAAATACGCGTCTGATTTATAGACGAAAGCTTGGGAATGCTTGAATTATCAAACTATATATCTGGATGTGAGTATTTTATTTTCTTTTTTTCCCTTTTTTTCCAGGGGCTGGCAGTAACTACAGGCATATACAGGGTGCTTCCAAAGCATGAGGCATACATTCAAAGGCTTCGGAATATTTTAAAAGTACTTTACTCTCTGACGATCTTCGGAATAAGAGCTCTGTAAATTAAGTACTGAGACTGTTTTTTTGTATATTTGTAAAGCATTCCTACGTGTACCATGGTAAACGTTTTGCACGGTTAATTATCACGGTTTAATAATTTTATTGTCAGGCAGTTTGGAATAATATCCTTTCTTTTAACTTGCACTATAAAGGTGGAGCATAATTATGTGCTGCTTGTTTTGATAATATATTGAGCCGTATTCATAAAACAAAGGATATCCTTGTACTTGCAATTTTGAAGGAAATCCTCCAAATGGTATTTATAATAATTTGAAGTAAATGCTTTTGCTTTTTGAGTATAAGCATATCCTTCAAAGCACTTGCATAAGTAACAGGATATTCATAATCTTCACCTTACCCTTGGCATGTTAGGGATGTTACAACGTACAAACTGTTTGCTCACTGCGCTCGGTATATAGTTCACTTCCTTCTTCTTGAACACTACCAACTTGAATGGCACCTGTAATTTTCCCAACTGTAGGATTACAGTCACCTTCCATAGCTTTCAGCAACTTTCTTTCCCAATCTAACAATTTAATTGCTTTATTACCATTTTTGTTAATCTGTTTTTTTCTTCAATCTTGAGACTATTTTGTTGATTTTTTTTAATAAGCCTTTAGTATCTAATGGTTTACCGAATGTTGATTCGTATTTTTTCAACATCTTCTTCAAGGCATCGTCCTTTCTCGTTTTTATACTAAGTGACATATAAATCCGAACACCCAGTTTAAATGGTTTTATTTTAATAAAAGTTGGTGAATGTATTTATCTTACTGTAAATAACAAGTGAACGAATTTTCAGCCTTATCAGTTGGACATTCCGGTTTTTATACTGCTTTTTTTTAATTCACTAACGCTCTAAAAATGAATATTTCAGCCGCAGTAAAGAATCAACGTTGGCGGATTTTGGTTCTTGACATCCTTTACGATCGGTTACGATGCCTAGAGTACGGAGACCTGTACGATTTCGTCAACTTAGTGAGTTTGATAGGGGCCGTATAGTGGGACTTCGGGAAGCTGGACTTTCTTTTCGGGCAATTGCAGTTAGAGTGCAAAGAAGTGTAGACACTGTGGTTAGGTGTTGTCAGGCATGGCTTCGAGAAGGTCGTACGCAAAGAGCAAGGGGCACTGGACGCCGCCGTAGAACATCAGACCGTGAAGATCGCCGCCTAAGATTATTGGCCTTAAAGGACCGTTTCTCCACCACCAGGTCCGTTGCAAATGAATGGTTTGCAGAACACTGAAGACCTATTGGCATGCGAAGTGTTTACCGACGAATGAGAAGTTTTGGCTTGTTTTCATACCGGCCACACTGGGTCCTCCCTTTAACTCAAGAACACCGACGTAATCGCCTTGAGTGGTGCAGACAACGGTCACTCTGGGATCAGGAATGGAACAGTATTGTCTTTAGTGACGAGTCTCGATTTTGTTTAGGCATGCACGATGATCGTGCCAGGGTTAGAAGGCGACGTGGTGAAAGGAGGAATCCACAGTTTTTTGTTGAAAGACATGTTCATCACACTGTTAGAGTTATGGTTTGGGGAGCTATGGCTTATGGTTCCAGGTCACCTTTAATCTTCATCAGAGGTAACATGAACGCGCAGCGTTATATCCACGAAGTTCTAGAACCCCATCTTTTACCCTATCTTGACACCCTGGCAGATCCAACTTTCCAACAAGATAATGCCCGACCACATGTTGCAAGAGTCACAATAGACTTCTTTCAGCATAATGATGTCACATTGTTACCATGGCCACCAAGATCTCCCGACGTATCCCCAATTGAGCACGTGTGGGATATAATGGGTAGGAGATTGCTCAATTTGCAACGTCCTCCTCAGACTCTAGAAGCACTTCGAGAGGAGTTGGTGGTTGCCTGGAATGAGATACCACAGGAGGACATTGACCACCTGATCAGAAGCATGCCTAGGCGCGTTGGAGAATGCATAGCACATCAGGGTGCATCCACACATTATTAAAGGTCAAAGGGCTTTAAAGCCGTGCAATCATTTTGAAATTTTTATCATTTACTTATTATGCTTCATTAAGTACTTATACAAAATTTCATTAAAATAAAACCATTTAAACTGGGTGTTCGGATTTATATGTCACTTATTATATTTTTTTGGAACTTTTGGAACTGCACGTCGTTGCCATTATTTTCTATAGTTTCCTCACAATTTGAGGATGACATGGTTATTAATTTGATAAAAAACTGTATCCAGTAAAAATACGGAACGGTCTGTGTAAGCTCTGGAGTACAACTGTCAGTAATGCTGAGTGAAAGAACTCCCACGTCAACTACAAGCTGGAACAAGGCAGAACATGTCGCTCAAGACACAAATACCAGTCAACCTTTTACTTCTTCTTGGAGGATATCCTCGCGAGTATAAGGTAATCGTTATGAATATGTAAACAAGGATATGCTTATACTTCTACCTTTTCCTCCGAAGCAAGGCCTCATACTTTTACCTTATGCTTCCGAGGATATGCTCCTCTTTTATGAATACGGCTCATTGTGATCCTTTTTTTTTCTTTTGGCACATGACAGTTGTCCGACTGACCGATAACACTTCCTTAACAGACAGTCAAGCCTCTTTCACACCAATGGGCGCTGAGTAATATAGCTTTCTCCTACTTGTATACCAACGGATGTTGCTTCTCTGAACCGTCTATGATACTGTATGTGCCCAAACTCCAACAATAGCGAACATAACCATTTTTGACTCCGCCACTGTTTCCCAAAACCCCAAAAGTTGAAAAGACTCCGGCTGCCACCCTACAGCTGCAGCTTGAGTCGTGCAAGGACTGCAAAGCATCAGGCCTTGGTCTGCTGCAAATCTTCGCGGCTTTATGGCGGTAATGGGTTTAATATTATTGTAAGATGATCCCCGGCATTAGGTGGAGGACGTCTACCTTGAGGAGGGGACGAAGTTTAGAAACTTCGTGAGGTGAATAAAGATGACGGTGTAATGTGTTTTTGAAGGATCTGCGATGCGGTGAAATATAAATCGTCATCATAATTTGCGGTTGTAGGTTGCTGATGGTGTATCCGAAGACAGAGCGGTTTTCTGTTAAATTGGTTGCTTTTCGCATCGGTCTGTAGACTTATGATAAATGATGATGTTTGTAACGATAACGAAATACAGAAAGAAACAAGCTATATCAGTTGTCCATTTTATTCCAAGCTTTCATTTACTTTGATCTGTTTGATAGTATGTTTGTGTCGGACAAATATTGAAACTCCAGTTGGTTCCCGTGACAATACACGAACTAAATACCGCCATTTTGAATCCAAAATGGCGGATGATGGAAAACGGTAATTTATCATTTCCATAGCAACCCCTATGATATGTGTATTAAATGAAATGGCTAGATGAGAGGAACACAATAAGAAAAGTGACCTCATTCTAAATCCAATAATTCGATCGCCACTAGATGGCGTTTATAATTTCCATAGCCACCAGGTACGAAATTGGAAAGTTGGTGGGAGAAACAATGAGTCATTAAAAATCCAATATGGCATCCGCCGGCAATGGCGATTTACATTTGTCATAGTCACCACCCATACAAGTAGAAGAGCTTGAAGGGCGAAACATGATAAGCAAAGTGGTTTCAAGGGGGTTTACTTGGTAGTTTAAAAATGTTCACTGGCTTATAAAGCATCTTATCTAAAACAACTGAAATAAATTATGTTAAAGTCACGTGTTTTGTTTTCTTTTATGTTTGATGTACACTTACATCAACATGACTATTATTATTATTATTATTATTATTATTATTAAAGTGATATCATTCTAAGTGCAATATGGCAACAAGATGGCGTTTATATACTAACACCCAGTTTAAATGGTTTTATTTTAATAAAAGTTGGTGAATGTATTTATCTTACTGGAAATAACAAGTGAAAAAATTTTCAGCCTTATCAGTTGGACATTCCGGTTTTTATACTGCTTTTTTTTAATTCACTAACGCTCTAAAAATGAATATTTCAGCCGCAGTAAAGAATCAACGTTGGCGGATTTTGGTTCTTGACATCCTTTACGATCGGTTACGATGCCTAGAGTACGGAGACCTGTACGATTTCGTCAACTTAGTGAGTTTGATAGGGGCCGTATAGTGGGACTTCGGGAAGCTGGACTTTCTTTTCGGGCAATTGCAGTTAGAGTGCAAAGAAGTGTAGACACTGTGGATAGGTGTTGTCAGGCATGGCTTCGAGAAGGCCGTACGCAAAGAGCAAGGGGCACTGGACGCCGTCGTAGAACAACAGACCGTGAAGATCGCCGCCTAAGATTATTGGCCTTAAGGGACCGTTTCTCCACTACCAGGTCCATTGCAAATGAATGGTTTGCAGAACATGGAAGACCTATTGGCATGCGAAGTGGTTACCGACGAATGAGAAGTTTTGGCTTGTTTTCATACCGGCCACACTGGGTCCTCCCTTTAACTCGAGAACACCGACGTAATCGCCTTGAGTGGTGCAGACAACGGTCACTCTGGGATGAGGAATGGAACAGTATTGTCTTTAGTGACGAGTCTCGATTTTGTTTAGGCATGCACGATGGTCGTGCCAGGGTTAGAAGGCGACGTGGTGAAAGGAGGAATCCACAGTTTTTTGTTGAAAGACATGTTCATCACACTGTTGGAGTTATGGTTCCAAGTCACCTTTAATCTTCATCAGCGTTGTATCCACGAAGTTCTAGAACCCCATCTTTTACCCTATCTTGACACCCTGGCAGATCCAACTTTCCAACAAGATAATGCCCGACCACATGTTGCAAGAGTCACAATAGACTTCTTCCATCATAATGATGTCACATTGTTACCATGGCCACCAAGATCTCCCGACTTATCCACAATTGAGCACGTGTGGGATATGATGGGTAGGAGATTGCTCAATTTGCAACGTCCTCCTCAGACTCTAGAAGCACTTCGAGAGGAGTTGGTGGTTGCCTGGAATGAGATACCACAGGAGGACATTGACCACCTGATCAGAAGCATGCCTAGGCGCGTTGGAGAATGCGTAGCACATCAGGGTGCATCCACACATTATTAAAGGTCAAAGGGCTTTAAAGCAGTGCAATCATTTTGAAATTTTTATCATTTACTTATTATGCTTCATTAAGTACTTATACAAAATTTTATTAAAATAAAACCATTTAAACTGGGTGTTCAGATTTATATGTCACTTAGTATAATTCCTATAGTTGGAAATGGAATTCGCTGCGAAATATCGATTTTATGCCCAAACAGTATTATATTTGCTAAGCAATTGTGTCGGAGAGTTACTTTTTTAATCATAAAACTGCCGCTCAGAATTATTTTGCTTTCTCCTTTTCAAAGTTGATACTCCTAGCAAACGTACGCATTACCTATCTACAGAGTTTGAGAAGGAAGCTGTTATTTTCAAGAATAGCTGCATGGCGAGTAACAATGAATATAATTATTTCCTACTTTTCAAATACAAAGCGTAGTTATAAAGCATATACAGAATTCAGACGGATTATTTACGCTTTTTGGCTTTTTTCGACGATTTTATGAAGTAATATGCGTTTAGTTATACACCTTAGGAAAAACCATTGTTATACATGGGAAATCATTTCTTGGCAACAGCGCATCGGCTCGTCTACTTTCATCGCTATTCGTACATATTTCCTACCGTTAACGCGCGTGCCGTCGTCAAGTGCGATAAGAGATTCATGACTCACTCTGCGGTTGGGTTTTGTGTAGGAAAGGTGCGTCTTTATTTAATCCAAAATATCTTAAAAATGTACTCGCAAGAAGAAAAGTTTCAAATGATAGAATGGTACATCCAGAATAATTCAGCACCCGCGGTTGTTGAATTATTTGCGGTACGCTTCCTAGATCGGCCAATTCCGTCTCACGCAACGGTTATAAATACCTACGAAAAATTCAAGAGGGTGGGCTGCTTACATAAGTGCCATAGCTGCATGCACCCTGAAGGTTGGAAACCAAAAATTATCGAGAAAAGGGAGGAGATCGAAACTGCTGTTTGTGCCGCTGCAGAAGTATCTGAGCCATGCTCAAGCAGAAAAATTGCTGAAATGGTACCAATAGCCGATGTCACACACAGAACAACAAGAAATATTTTGCATCGCAACGGCTATCATAGCTCCAAGGTTGGAACGGTTCAAGAAATATTTCCTTTAGACAAATACCGTCAAATGGAGTTTTGTGAAACGGTCATGGAGAAGGCGAACAGGGATGGAAGTTTTATTGGTAACATTTTGTTTACTGATGAATCCACATTCCCTCTCCACGGTCATCACAATCCTTCAGTCGTTCGGTATTGGTCTCGGGAAAATAAACACCTCAGTATTCCCGTCCGCACGCAGTATCCACAGAACCTGAATGTGTGGGCAGGAATTCTAGGTAATAACATTATCGGACCGTTCTTTATTGATGGAACTCTTAAGGCTGCAAAATATTTGGCGTTACTACAGACGCAGATTGTTCCTGCAATTAGGAAGCTTGGCATTGATCTCGCTAATATTTGGTTCCAACAAGATGGATGCCCGGCGCATAATGCGGCGATCGTACACACTTACCTTGAAAGTGTGTTCGGCCACCGGATTATTGGCGGTAACGGAACAATAAAATGGCCTCCTAGATCACCCGATCTAGCGCCCAATGATTTTTTCTTGTGGGGTTATGTGAAAAGTACTGTTTACACTTTCAATGAGAGAGCAGACAATTTGCATAACCTACAGGTGAAAATCGTTGAAGCGCTCGGGCAAATACAGCCGTCTACCCTCTTGAGAGTTCGTCAGGAGTTTTATAACCGCCTGATAACTGTTCATTGAATGAAGGAGACATTTTTGAGCCCCAGCTGTGAAGGACCATTTGAAACATTTGTGTTCATTATTGCGTTTTATTTTTGAGAACTTATTTTTTTGTTAGAATATCTTTTTATTTTCGTTACACATTTTTAAGAGTGTACTATTTTTTGTTAGAGTGGGTATCTTCTTATTTTTGTTATGAGACGCAAACTTTATTGCTACAAAACCAATTATCCATTCATAAAAATAAGTAGAGTGATTTAGGTGATTTCGTGAAATCTCGAAATCACCGAAATCGGTTCACAGGACGTCCAATCGAAATGGTGCGTAATGCGCGCATCTACTGTACTTCTTCTGTCGACTCAACCCATACTGAAATTTGCAGTAGACCGCAGACCTGTATCACGAATGAGAATAATAGGCAGATACGTTGTGTTGTCAATTTGAGTAGAGCTTCCCGAATTGTGGGGAGTTTAGAGTTAAGTGTTAATTCATTCAAGCTTTTAATCAGCATGGCCTAGACGTTCATAAAGATAACATTGAAGCTGAATGCTGCTGGAGTATAGTGTTTCGAATATTCAAAGCGGAGCGGGACACTATACTCGTTCAATGGGTCATCAAGCCACAGTCTTGTCAACAAACAAATTATTTTACGAAAATGGGTTATATTTTTACGATTTTGTCGTCACCAAATCTCTGTTTCTCAAAATGTACGTCTATTGTAGAATTTTCAGCGAACTGGGCAAGAAACGTGATCTAGTATTTACTCAACATTACGGATTTCTCGAAATACATTAAAAAATGTGACCTAGATACCTAACTGCCCCAAGCTCTTTAAATATAACACCTTAAACCAGGGTTACCAGGTGCTCAGTCACGTTGATTGTCATGTTGTACTGCGCAAGTCAGCAAACAATCTGGCGTAATAAACGTTAGGAATCATCAGGTATTGCCAGATTCCCGAATACCGGCACCATAGTTCCCGTTATAGTTGTCCTTCAAAGTTGTCAAATCGCCCCTATGGCGCAAATTCGCCACACCAGGCAACTGTGCTATAAACAAACCCTGTTTATCACTACTATTTGATAGTCATATGGTAGTTGTAGCCCTATCTAGCCGTCCATGATTTCTCTCAATACTGTTGTATCTCTACTGGCAACAAGAATAGGGATTACAAAATCATTTATACAACAATATACAAACATGAAAAGTATGATTTGGACCATGAAACATTAATACAATTTTAATAGTTTGAACTTTTTTCATTTTTGGAATACTCTTATGTGGAATCCGCAGCTATTTTTCCCGAAATTTGGGTAGACTTAGATTTCTTAGAAATATGACATATTGGTATCGGCAACTCTGCGAATGGGAGAAACAAATCGCATTTGTTGAGCGCATCCGTCTAAGCGGCAGGCGCCAGCGCCCGTTCTGCCATCTCTCTTTTATCACTCTTATACTTTACCCGGTTGTCCGTCACACTCCGACGCTGCCAGATAGGATCCTACAATCGAGTGTCTTTCACGCACCTACATACTTTTGTAAATTTCCATCTCTCTTCCTGATCATAATGTATAATAATGGTTTTTCCGAAGGTGTATATGACTTTATAGCTATCATATTTTGTGACCCTGTGTCTGCCCGCCAAAATTTTTTGAAGAGCGGGGTGGCAGATTTTTCCAGGCTTGGCCAAATCCTAAGCCTTCTCAAAATTTTACACAAAATCAGGCTGAATATACAAATTTTGAGATAAAACCGAATTTTCAGGGGGGGAGGGGGGCACGTCACCTCTGTCCCGCTTTGTGCCCATGTTTTCAACCTAGGCTCTGCCTGAATATGCGTTGACTCTAACTTCCACGATCCCAGTACCTTGAATAATCGAAAAAGCCCTTAGATGACGATATTGAATCGTAATTGTGCGTATTCTTTTTCTCTCTTCCAATTATTCACACCCGCAAATGATCGCATCTTTTTCACAGAAAAATAAAAAAGGCCAACGAGGACTCTGCCGGTGACATCTTATTTATTCTCGTCCACTTCATTAGCCGATGCTTCTAATTAATTGGTTGTCAAACAGAGCTGAGAAGCATCGCATTCTATTATCATCAAATTCGAATTAAAGCAGGATGGGGAGTGGAAGGGGTATTCGGGACAGAACGCGGGAAGCTATCGCGATGATTTTTAATTAGGGACGCCGATAAATCTTGGGGGATCCGCCAAAAATGCGGAGACTCAGTCGATATGGTTGGAGGAACTTTCTATCGGAAGACAGTGGCGTCAAACAAAAGTCAAATACAAAATAAAAAATTACATATATTTTAGTCGATGTCAGATACATAGAATTAACGTTTTCCAAGTACCAATCGCAAACGAAACTTTTCCCGCTCCAGAGCGACAAAGCGGCAAAAATACTCGCGGCTCTGATGTAATCGAACCGATGCGACGATAGCATGCTTCGACGCTGGTAGAATGTCAGATGCCACTATATATTAAGCTTAATCCATGGATTCTTGTAAATGTTATAACTATAATATTGAACGACAAATTGCCGCAGTTGTGAGAAAAACCCATAACACTGATCAACAGCCAAAAAATATCCTAAATAAATTCAACAAGATATTACTATTTTTAATGTGCTAAAACCGGAATGAAACTTATTTTTTCAATATTAGGTCAAGTTTTAGAGATACGGTAATTATATGTGTTCCTGCTGTGACAGTGTTAATATACTGTAATTCACAAGAATGCACGTGCTACATTTTTATATTCGGCAAGGAAAGATGATGTAATCGGCATGATTGTGTTACGTTATACATACGTGTACATTATATTGTTTTATATTAGCCATTTTTTCCTCAGTTGGCTGACAGCGTTCATGCAAGATGTCTCGAAAGTGTGTAAACAATCCAGATCAGTTTTGTTACGTGTGTGGTGATGTGACTTTTGCGTCTCAGAGACGGTCTATTACTCCACTAATAACAAAGGCATATCAGCTTTATTTCGGTTGTAAACTAGGTGATCAAGACAAACAGTGGGCACCCCACATCTGCTGTAATACATGTGCTTCAAGTCTGAGGAGCTGGTTAAATGGCAAAAAACGGTCTATGCGCTTTGCTGTCCCAATGGTTTGGAGAGAGCCTACAAATCATATTAATGATTGTTACTTTTGCATGGTACCTTGTGTTGGACAAGCCACAGGTATGTCCAAGAAAAAAAAATCGGTTATTAACTACCCAAACATACCATCTGCGATGAGACCTGTGCCTCACAGTGACGAAAATCCTATTCCAAAACCCCCAGAGTCCTACACTTGCGAATCAGAAAACGAATCAGATCATGGCGATCGAGTGATTCGTCAGGAAGAAGATATGCCATCAACGTCAATGGATCCTGATTTTATACCGAGCACGTCATGCCACCAACCGCACAAAATAACACAGTCAGAATTAAATGATCTTGTAAGAGATTTAGAACTTCCAAAATATAAGGCAGAGTTACTTGGATCAAGACTGCAGCAGTGGAACTTGTTAGAAGACGATGTTTCGGTATGTGTCTTTCGTAAACGCCACAAAGACTTAGAACCATTTTTCAATATGGAGAATAACTTGGTTTTCTGCAGTAACATTAACGGCTTACTGGCGGCTTTAAATATAAACTATAACCCAGAAGAATGGAGATTGTTTATAGACAGTTCAACATTGAGTTTAAAGGCAGTGTTATTGCATATTGGAAATATTTTACCATCTCTTCCTGTAGGGTATGCAGTTCACATGAAAGAATCATATGACAATATGAGGTACCTATTGACATGCCTAAAATACGATGAGCACCAATGGCATATTTGTGGCGATTTGAAAGTTGTTGCACTTTTACTTAGGCTGCAGCTAGGCTACACAAAGTTTTGCTGTTTTTTGTGTGAATGGGACAGTCTGGCAAAGGCACTTCATTACACCAGACAAAACTGGCCTGTTCGTCAATTCCTAGAGCCAGGTCAACAAAATGTACAGCATATGCCATTAGTAGATTCGAAAAAAATTTTATTACCACCACTGCATATCAAGTTGGGCCTAATGAAAAACTTTGTCAAGGCATTAGATAGAGATGGGTCAGCTTTTCAATACCTGCGTCAGAAATTTCCAAGACTAAGTGAGGCAAAGGTTAAAGAAGGTATTTTTGTTGGGCCACAGATTCGAAATATTTTGAAAGATACACAGTTTGAAAACACTTTAACAGGTATTGAAGAAACTGCTTGGAATGATTTCCGTCTGGTGGTCACTAATTTTTTGGGAAATAGAAAAGCTGACAACTATAAAACCCTTGTCAAAAATATGCTGTCATCGTATCAAAAGATGGGCTGTAATATGTCTCTTAAGATACATTTCCTAAACTCACACCTGGACTTTTTTCCTGACAATTGCGGAGACGTAAGTGATGAGCACGGTGAACGCTTTCATCAGGATATTTCAACAATGGAAAAGAGGTACCAGGGAAAATGGAATTCTTCCGTGCTTGCAGACTACTGTTGGACTCTTGGTAGAGATGCTCCAGAAACAATCCATAAAAGAACAGCAAAAAGACAGCGCATATAGTGATTCTTATAAGTATATGAATCTTGTTACTTTTTTTAATATATCCTTAAAAATAAAAAGTTTTTTTTCTAAACCCCAACTAATTTTTTTATTTCATTGTCATTATTGGATTCAGCGCCCCAAAATTAACAAAGAAGTGCACTTTTCCCACAAGATACAATTAAAAAACTAAAATTTGTTGTCCAGTGAATCAATTCGACTAGACGACGTATACTACTTGCGCCATCGTAGTAAGAGCAGGAAAACAATAAAATGTTTGAAGTTCACTCTGTAGTTTCCTTTGCCTCATACAACGGCTTTCAGGAAATCCCGCAGCGAAGACACACTATAAAGCTTCCACCTTGCTAACACTTGCTGTAATTGGAAACTAACTTTCAAAGTAAAGAACACACAATTGCGCATTATTATATTCAAAGTCACATAGACAATTACTTTGTTTTCTGCTTGCAATGCGCTTAAGTGAGCTACACCATATTTTAATACCCACAGAGAGCCGTAGATTAGAGTTGGCCAACAGTTGTTTTGTTACTCCTTCAAGCTTGCAGTTTTCAAGGGGATTTACGATCCTCTCCACAGGTTGGACGGTAATTCTTTTATAACGAAAAAATAGTCATTGAGACGGGTGTTCAAATATATACAGTATGTCATCATGCGCATCGTACAGCTGGAATATCATAGAGAGGTAAACCGCACGTCTTTACCTGCTTCATGCTTTCAGATATTCAGCAATAGACGAGCCGTTTCCTATTGTGAAGTTTGACTTGACCCGGAAATTATATTTCAATGTCTTATCATCTATTGAGAAAATACCGCATGGCAACTCAGATCAAAAGATAACTAATGCCGTCAATTCAAGCTGGAACAAGAACACTAGCAGCAACTTCTTCTCTGATGAGGGACCTGGAGGCTATCACTGCTTGTGAACACAACAATCTTGTATAGTTTAATGCCCCGAAAACACAGTCTGTACCTTGACGAACAAAAAGCGTCCTAGCGCTCATCCGGTTTTCGATGAATGCCCGAGTTCAGCCAAAGAACCGTCCATTTCTGATGGTCGGAGTCCAGATCACCAAGGACTTAATCTAACACATCTCTATTAACGAGCAGCCGCCAGAAAAAGCTAGGCTATTTGCTTAAGGCTAAGAAGTACTCTTCACGCCATGACTTCCAGACTCTATACAAGGTTCAGATGAGACCTAGCCTTGAGTATTGCTCACATGTTTCCATGATACCGCCGCGCGATGTGCCTGCCAGACAGACCCGCCTGACTTTGGCGTCCCATCCTAACCGTGTCGAACTTCGTACATCCAAAACTGGCCGATACGACCGCTCCTTTGTCCCTGGAGTGTCGCGATTGTGAAACAATCTACAAGAGGAGACTTTTCCCAGTTCTTCTAACCTTAGGCAGTTCATAAATCGGACTAACAAAGTTTCTTTAGGACCACCATAGCAGCCGGGGTGCACTGGCATTTAGGCTTCTGCCTGCATGACAGCTATGGTGTAAAAAAACAACCATAAGTTTTGTTTATCTTGTATTTCTACAATATTTTGTCAAAATTTTTATGATGTAGATGTTTGATACAGTGATCAAGGTCAAAACACCTTTTTAAAGTCAAGTAGGTGGACTCTGCATTTCCCACACACTGTCGTCAGTAAATAATGTTCGGTACAAGATAGCCACTCTTAAAAAAAAGTTACCTACGAAATTGTCTAACAAAAAATCTAAGTTAATCAGATGAGAAATAACGAGTCCCCGTCCCAGGTTTTCAAAAATGGGCAGTATTACCTAAAACGTCAAAAGACGAAGTTCGAACGGTTTCTTTTGCCCGCAGCTATGCCGCCACTGTATGGACTTTCGAAACCCATAAAGCGTTTTCATTATTGGCATAATAACCTTGTGTTAAAACTCGATCAGAATCAGACAGACCGATGAAAATTGGTGACGTGTTCTTTCGTGATGTAGCATCCAATTTTCGAAATTTTTCGCGATTACAATTCTTCCTCGCCAACTGCCGTGGAAAGCAAAAAGATCAATTTCAAAAATTGCTAAACATGCACCTTTAAAATTTATGTTAGCTGCCGCTCTTTCTGATTCTAGTTTTCAGTTTCTTGGCTGTGCTCCTATAGCTTTCAGAAATCCTAAAAAGGTGAGTAGATGAGCAAATATACCAAGTGACATATAAATCCGAACACCCAGTTTAAATGGTTTTATTTTAATAAAATTTTGTATAAGTACTTAGTGAAGCATAATAAGTAAATGATAAAAATTTCAAAACGATTGCACTGCTTTAAAGCCCTTTGACCTTTAATAATGTGTGTATGCACCCTGATGTGCTACGCATTCTCCAACGCGCCTAGGCATGCTTCTGATCAGGTGGTCAATGTCCTCCTGTGGTATCTCATTCCAGGCAACCACCAACTCCTCTCGAAGTGCTTCTAGACTCTGAGGAGGACGTTGCTAATTGAGCAATCTCCTACCCATCATATCCCACACGTGCTCAATTGGGGATAAGTTGGGAGATCTTGGTGGCCATGGTAACAATGTGACATCATTATGTTGAAAGAAATCTATTGTGACTCTTGCAACATGTGGTCGGGCATTATCTTGTTGGAAAGTTGGATCTGCCAGGGTGTCAAGATAGGGTAAAAGATGGGGTTCTAGAACTTCGTGGATATAACGCTGCGCGTTCATGTTACCTCTGATGAAGATTAAAGGTGACCTGGAACCATAAGCTATAGCACCCCAAACCATAACTCCAACAGTGTGATGAACATGTCTTTCAACAAAAAACTGTGGATTCCTCCTTTCACCACGTCGCCTTCTAACCCTGGCACGACCATCGTGCATGCCTAGACAAAATCGAGACTCGTCACTAAAGACAATACTGTTCCATTTCTGATCCCAGAGTGACCTTTGTCTGCACCACTCAAGGCGATTACGTCGGTGTTCTCGACTTAAAGGGAGGACCCAGTGTGGCCGGTATGAAAACAAGCCAAAACTTCTCATTCGTCGGTAAACACTTCGCATGCCAATAGGTCTTCCGTGTTCTGCAAACCATTCATTTGCAATGGACCTGGTAGTGGAGAAATGGTCCCTTAAGGCCAATAATCTTAGGCGGCGATCTTCACGGTCTGTTGTTCTACGGCGGCGTCCAGTGCTCCTTGCTCTTTGCGTACGGCCTTCTCGATGCCATGCCTGACAACACCTAACCACAGTGTCTACACTTCTTTGCACTCTAACTGCAATTGCCCGAAAAGAATGTCCAGCTTCCCGAAGTCCCACTATACGGCCCCTATCAAACTCACTAAGTTGACGAAATCGTACAGGTCTCCGTACTCTAGGCATCGTAACCGATCGTAAAGGATGTCAAGAACCAAAATCCGCCAACGTTGATTCTTTACTGCGGCTGAAATATTCATTTTTAGAGTGTTAGTGAATTAAAAAAAAGCAGTATAAAAACCGGAATGTCCACCTGATAAGGCTGAACATTTTTTCACTTGTTATCTACAGTAAGATAAATACATTCACCAACTTTTATTAAAATAAAACCATTTAAACTGGGTGTTCGGATTTATATGTCACTTAGTATAGGTAGGGCTCTTATATCAGCGACTTTTGATCTGGAAATGCCCTTAAAACGAAACGCGGCCAAAATCAAGTCCGTCTGTCACTGCCATTGCGACATTTCTCATAAAATCTGTCAGTCAGGGGGATGAAATCCTGGCGCGCTGTGGGCGGTGAAATGAGAAGGGATGATATATTAAATGTTCGCTTTCAGTTACAACAATAACCGGACGAGGCGTCGAGAAATGAAAAGAATAATCACAGAGAGCTTTGCGAGGATAATCTTGATTGCTCGATGCCTTTTCGGAGCCTTTTTGCAAAAGGATAGAGTCGGAAGCCGTTCTGGCGATGAAAGAACGTGAGATGTTTTTGTCTGGATTGAGGCGGGTCATGGATAAAAAAACGGCGTTTACTTCGTATTGATTTTAAAAAAGTCAATAAAAGTTACTTTTTGGAATGTTTTGGAAAATAAACAGCATTTTTGGAACTGCAAATGAGGACCCAACTAACAATTATCACTCCTATTAGAGTTGCAAGAATGATTATACAGTATTCCTTACACAGCATTGTAAGAACATTGGCAAAACCCTCTTAGAACAGCTTTACAAGCGGAATGGGCACACCTAATAGGACACTCCAGTCATTTAAGGGGTTGTATAAGGGCTGCAGGTAACAGTTATAAAACAAAAGTGTAAGCCTCTTGCAGCCGCTATAGGACATTTGCGTCAGTGCAAGATTCAGTTTTTGTCAACTATACAACTATTCTGTTACGTGATTCTACTTTATTGCAACCAAACTATTTCTTATGTATTGTATAGACGAAGTGAAGAATATACAGGGTGTTCCATAATTATTGCGACAAAATGATAGGGGTTGTAGAGGGCATCAAAATGAACAATTTTTCCTTATAAACCCCTGTTCGGAAACATGCCGTTTGGGCTGCAGCAAAAAAAAAAGATCAGTTTCTTGAAACAGCTTACCTACAGTAATTGCTCAAAGTGTCCTCCACCTTGCTCAATACACACCTGTGCACGATTGTTCAATGATCGGCGAACTCTGTGGCATACCCCCGGTATGTCCTGAACATGTGCGGACGCGGCCATCACTCTTCCCAGTAGCTCTTGTTGGTTGGGAACAGGAGTTTCGTACACTAAAGCTTTCAGATAGCTCCAGATAAAATAATCCAGTGGAGTCAGGTCAAGTGACCGCGCAGGCCAAGGCACAGGGCCACCTCGGCCTATCCACCTATTTGGAAATTTGTCGTCCAAAAACTGCCGCACTTGTAAAGAAAAGTGGGCTGGACCGCCATGGTGTTGAAACCACATGTTGGCTCTTATATTCAGTGGCACATTTTCTAATAGTTCCGGTAGCACATGCTGTAAGGATCGACCATAAGCATGCCCATCCAAACGTGGTGGAAGCAGATATGGCCCGATGATATGCTCGTCCACAATGCCGCACCAGATGTTAATTGAAAACTGATGTTGGTCTCTATGGATGGCTATGGCATGAGGGTTTTCTTCATCCCAAATGTGACTGTTACGGCTATTAAAATAACCGTCCTTTGTAAAACAGGACTCGTCAGTGAACAAAACGTAGCGACCAAAGTTTGGTTGCCTCAACTCCTGCTGCAGCCACCAACGACAAAAACGTCGACGCGGCAGATAGTCTGCTGGACCCATGGCTTGGACTTTTAAAAGGTGGTACGGGTGTACGATAACAAAAATGTAAACACAGCAGGCTTTTTCTACAAACCGGCGAGACCATGAAATGTGCTAGACGAACATTTTGCAGCTGGTGAATTTTTTGTTTCTCCTATGAGCTCTTAAGGTAAAATTAATTGTAGTGCTCAAACGGCATATTTACGAACAGGGGTTTATAAGGCAAAATTGCATATTTTTATGCCCTCTACAACCCCTATCATTTTGTCGCAATAATTATGGAACACCCTGTATAATTAACACATTACAGTCATGCTGTTTACTTACATATCGGCCATTGTGAATTTCATACACAATTATATGATAAACTTCTACACTTTGATATAGGGCTATTGAATTACTTGCGCAGCAAATTATATTGTGATTATCGTGCAAATTAGTTACCCAATTCCTAGGGGCTTCGTATTTGATTCATATTTTGACAATGATCAAAAATATGTCAGTAGATTTTTAAGATGGAAAACTGAACTTATCTGCGTTAAATCTTCCACAAATCCTATATTTAGACACAATTGCACTAATGTTTATCACTTTATATCTGTAATTTCGAACTGAAACATAATGATTTAATATTAAATAGAGAAATAAATGTTTGCCCAATATGGCGGGTGGTTGTGTACAATCATGGCATCGTCCATGTTGTCTTTAGGTTATTAGAATATTTTGGTGTTGCCTGCAGGTGTTATACAACAATTTGACAAATGTCTGAAATGAAATACCGACAGAGTCGAATGATTTACCCAGAATTTGTACCAGATCTATATCTTCTGTTTGAACAGTTGATAAAACCTTTTAAACCGATATGCATGCCTTGTTTGTCTTAAAACATTGGTCATGGCATTTTAACAAAAATATGACAGCAGAAAGTTAGGTTATGGTGAAGTTGTTTACCAACATATTTAGCATATGTACACCCTTTAACAGTTACTAAACAACAGTTGTATAAGTGCTTCCGTTGGGAGCAATTTGTTGGCTAATGTAGTAAATTGCCCAGCAAAACAACAAGGCTCGGGTTTGTTTTATAAACGTTACCATGGATGCCACAACACAACCATTTTGACTAACGTGCAAATATGCCATATAAAATAGTTGTATAAACGTTTATGCAACAGTTAAAAATTTACCCTATAAGGTGTTGTATAACTATGCTACAAGAATATTTTAAACACCTCATTTTCGAGCAAATATGTTGCAGAAAGCAAATTTGCATTCCACACAACATTAAGCCAGCATTTTGGTGTTCAGGCAACAACAATAGAGAGCTTTTATGGCTGAACGGTTCTTTTACCAAAAGCTTATACCACTACTTTGCTAGTTAGGGAGGCTCATCTTTTTAGGTTTTTTATACCGCAAATGTACTAATAATCCTATTGGTCAACATTTGAAATAAATCAGAGGAGCAAAATTATTTTATCAAAAGTCAAAAGATTATGTGCTCTTTTTGAAATTGGAAAAAATCATTTTTTTCTTTTGTTATCGGTATTGATTGAGTATATATGTAATATCTTCAATTTTTTGGACAAACTTTAAGGTTTATTTCAATTTTCGGAACAACCCTTAGATTGTGGTCGATGACAAAGGGATACTTTTTCATTCAAAGTGCCAAGTAATCGTATCGAGATTTTAAAAACATAATATTGAAGCTGAATGAACAAGCTATCCCATCTATATGAGAGCCTTCTTCCAAGCCCATGGAGTAAAAGGAAGACAAAAATGTTGCTTGCGCAATATTGAGGACCATTTTTCACCGAAATACAGCCTCTCAGACATTTCCGAAAAATTTAGACTTTTTTCTTGGTCCCTTAATTTTTTTGAGCGTAGTGCAGTGCTTCTGACGAAACCGAAATCGAAATATCGGTCCAATTTTAGTTTCCGCCTAAACCAAAACTTTTAACTGAGAATTGTATGGGATATGGGAGGTTGGTACCTCCCAATGGGAGGTAAGATACTATCTCCAAGAGAAATCAAACACAGTCTTTAACAATTATTATCAGTAATAATAGCAGTTTATTATTAAAGATACAAACAAACTCTATACAATATGTAACATTTAGTTAAAAAAACTGAAACAGTAATACATGGGTCTCTTAAACCACAAAAAATAATGCCTTTTTGTTTTCAACATTTTGTAAAAAAACAATAAAACAAAAATAATAACTTATCTCCTGTTGCATCGATATCATTTACCGTTAGTTTACGGGGAAACCCAGTTTAACATGAAAATGTTTATTGCCCAGGTACCAGAACCCCATTTAAAATTTTATAAACTTTGTTTAACTTAAACATTCAATTTTTAGAGTCGAAAGATCATCTAATTCATTTTTAGAAAATGGATTTTATTGGCCATGACGGTATTTTAAACGATGATTTATGTATCCTTGAAGTACATAAGTAGTGGTTTTCTAGAATTATTAAAAGACCAGAAACCAAAACTCTTTCCAAGAGATTAGCAACTATGACAATTTTTAGGAAATTTAGTTTGTACAATAAAACTGTTTTGAATATTCAATCTGAAATTGGGTCTGGACTGGAATTCCTCAATGATATGTAAGTGAGAAGACATGCGAACGCAGTTTCGGTGTCGGCTGCAATTTCAGCGAATTTTTATCTAAATTGAAACTTTGGACCAAAACTTACCGAAACAGAAAGGTCGGTCAGTCACTAAACATTTTATTGAAAAAAAAATCGCAGGCTTGGGTGTTATAACATCACTGAGCTTAGATTCCTGTCTAAATAATTCCGCCCTTTGGGCTACCAAGTAGCACAGCTTACTCAAATCCCGTTCCCAATATCTTTTTCCTGCAATGTAAACTTTTTTAATCCCTTCTACGGATGCTGTATACTTCAGCAGAACATCATAACGGCTTTATACATTTCACTCAAAAGCCGCACATCTGCTTTTGACCAGTCCATTTAACTAGCTTCTACAATGCAAATTGCATCAAGCAGAAAACAACTCAAGTCCATTTCGCTTTTCAGGAAAAAGTATCCAGCATCCAATTGTTGTGTGTATGAGCGAATGCGCATAGTGTAAATCAAAGAGCGTCGCCTGTGGGTGGTGTTCGCTAATTTGTGTGTAATTCAATTTCACGGCAATGCTGCCATCCAGTTGGCGGTGCCTCTTTGTCGGTCTCTACCGTGGTCGTACAATGTTGCCACATCCGGAAAAACACTATTATAGTGACGTCACCCTTGTCATCTGTCATTAGTGGCATCGAGCAGATACATAATAGATTGCAGTGTTTTACTCAGTTTTATAGTCCAAGAGTCATCTGTATTATGATAGCATATTTCTAAATCTGTCGTATAGCCAAAGAAAAAATTGTTCCATGATTTGGACATTTCTTAATAATAATAATAATGTGCCTTTATTCAACATTGTATACACGAAATAAAACAAAAGAAGAATATCTTGAAAGTGCAAAATTGAAAAGGATAGATGTTACCCTAGGAGTACTTTTCAACCCCACTTAAAAAAAATGTATCTACAGGGTGTTTCAGTTTATTGCTGCATAACTTTAAGATTCGATAGAACTTTTAAAATTAATGCATAAAGTTTATATAAACATGGGTCGAAAAATGCGTGGCTTCCAAAATACAGGGTGTTTAAATTTACTTTTTAAAATAGTTTTTTTCAAATATTTCGAACAATATTTGATGTATAACAGTGGAAATTGGTATGCAAAGGTTTTTTTTTGGTACGACAAAACGAACCATGCGCATAGTTTTACTGTAGCCTCTAGAGGGCGCTCTCTACTGTACCTGTAGTGTATTAAAATGACCGAAAATTTTTTCTTAGTGCAATTTTTTGCTTCTTGAATAAAAAAAACTGATTCTTCGCACTTTCCAACATAAAAAAGCTGTTCTGTGAGTTTTCATTATGGTTTGCCGTTTTTGAGATATTTCGATTTTTAAGGTTCGATGCATTATTAATTATTTATGGGAAAATAATATTTTTTTTACATTTTCGATTTGGGCATTACAAGTAATTAAGATGATCGTTTAGGTTGTGTTTTTAAACACAGCAATAATTCCTAACTCCAAATAAACACAAAAAAACAGAGTTTTAATTTGTTTAATTTTCTAATATTATTTTTAACAAATTAAATTTATTATTTACAACTAAAATGCTATTGGATAGTTAGGACAAACATACAAAATCTAAAGTAGTTGCTCCAAATGTAAACCCAATTGTTCAATACACAATTCACATCTACGAATGATCGAACGTGGTATAGCATTATTCAAATAAGGCCTTATTTCATCACATGCATTCCTGATTCTGTCTATTAGCATATCTCTTGTGGTTACGGGAGTCTGGTACACTTTTTCTTTTAGAAATCCCCACACAAAGAAATCTAATGGATTTAGGTCAGGGGATCGTGGAAGCCAGGCGACTGGTCCTCCACGGCCGATCCATCTTTCTGGATAATTTTCGGCAAGCCAGTTTCTAACTATTCTCGAATAATGAGGTGGACAACCATCAATCTGGAACCAGGCCAATCTTCTTCTTCTAACATAACATCATCCCACATATTTGCATGTTCAGCCTTTAAAAATTCCAAGAAGGTCGCAGCATTTAACCTTGCAGGCAAAAGGTAGGGTCCAAATAGTCGATTGCGGTAGATACCAATCCACCCGTTCACACTAAATTCATGCTGAAAATTTCTTTCCCGAACTGCATGCGGATTTTCATGCGACCAAATATGTTGATTATGAAAATTTACCACTCCACGTCTAGTGAAGCATGACTCATCGGTCCATAAAACGTTACTTAAAAACTCCCAATTATTATCAGTTCTATCAAGAATCTACTGACAAAATGTGATTCTTCGTTCTCGGTCCCCTGGATGTAGTCCTTGCACAGGTTGCAAATGGCAAGGACGTCTATGGTCATTTCTAAGAACACGGTGAACATGGCTTGCTGAAATTCCCAAGGCACCAGAAACTCTCCTAACACTTGTGGTCGGATCTCTATCAAACTCACGCAGAATCATACGGGTAAATCTGCGCTGACGAACATTTATGTTTTGATCCCTTTGGAGATTTCCAATACCATTCTCAATTATTTGGCGATGCACTCTTACAAATACTGAGCGAGTTGGATGTCGTCTGTTTGGAAATCTTCGTGCGTATTCTCTGGCTGCTTCTGCTGCGTTTCCATTTACAAAGCCATACACAAAATGAATATCCGCTAACTCTTGATTGGAGAATAAAAATGGCATTTTTATAAAAGTTACAAAAAAAAACAGGTAAAAGAAACTAAATTTCGTGCATTCACAATTGCAAAGAAACGTTTCAGGTTTCAACAGACAACAAAACTAACTGTCAACTAATTGACGTTTAACCTTATTCTGCTTTCAATTTCAAAAATATTTGCTGGCACAGCCTACTTCTAAAAATTATCGAGATACTGACTTTTTAACGTTATTTTATCATAAATAATTAAAAATGCATCGGACCTTAAAAATCGAAATATATCAAAAACGGGTAACTATAACGAGAATTCACAAGCTTTTTTACGTTGAAAAGTGCGAAGAATCAGTTTTTTTATTCAAAAAGGAAAACGTTGCATTAAGAAAAAAATTTCGGTCATTTTAATACACTACAGGTACAGTAGAGAGCGCCCTCTAGCGACTACAGTAAAACTATGCCCATGGTTCGTTTTGTCGTACCAAAAAACCTTTGTATACCAATTTTCACTGTTATACATCAAATATTCTTCGGAATATTTAAAAAAAAAAACTATTTTCGAAAGTAAATTTAAACACCCTGTATTTCGGAAGCCACGCATTTTTCGACCCATGTTTATATAGACTTTATGCATTAATTTTAAAAGTTCTATGGAATCTTAAAGTTATGCAACAATAAACTGAAACGATAGTCATAATAACTATTCTGTAAGATGTAGAGAAAGGAACTAACGATAAAAAAATGTAGTGAGTTTCAGCTCATCCATTTAGCAACGATAACTTTCACAATAAAACGTAGAATTAAGACTCTTTAGTTACTGGTGCAGCTATCAACATCCTATCAGCAAATCATAATATGGTTTGGAAGGTAACAACAATTAGTAAAAAAGAGGGAAAGAGAGATAAGTAGAAAAGTAGTGGTCGTGAACGGAGTCGCCATATAGGATCCTTCACACTTCAGACAGGTACAAATTGTTTAGCTCTTTCTTGAAGTTCAATAAAGAAAAGTAATAAAAATCATTTGGGAGAATATTATATAGTTTGGCTGCGTCATATGAAAAGCTGCGTTTAAAGGTTGATGCTGAGTGAGGTGGTATAATAACGATCATTCTCCGATTTCTAGTATGCAACGAATTGATAGCTTCAAATTTTGAAATGTTATCTAAAAGGTATTCGGCTTTTTGTTCACGAGAACTTTGTGGACTATTGATGTAATGTCAGTAGTACTTAGTAATTAGCTAATTACCAGATATCCATCACAGCCGCCATAATAGCTAACCATAACCTCGAATAACCTGTCATAAACAGTAACGTATCTGATTTAACTCCCATTTATTGATGGAAATCATTGTTTGTTGTATTAGTCACAAGTCCACAAGTTGAGTTGAGGCTGCACATATGATAATCAGCAAATTAGCAGCGGACTCGATAATAAAATATAAAGTAACTGTTAATTTAATATAGCTTTCGTACGTCTGACCACAGGCGGCCAACCATGGACCGCTGTGTCGTGCTTTTTGTCAATATCAGCAAGGTCTAGGCTTGGTCTCAGGTAGAACAATGAACCAAAGCTGGCACTCTATGCTGCCTTATTTCGAAACCAAAAGGAGTCTTGTACCTCTAAATCGTTTGTTTAGCATTTTTTATGTACACAGTATCACTGTTTTAGACGCATTCAATACTTTATTTAATATTACTCACATAGGACTTTTTTTGATGTATTCGATTCTTGATTGAGGCTTTTATTCATTGTTCAGATTTTTTATTCTCTGGTTGAGTAGATTGGCCAACAGCTTGTTTCTTTAATGATATACTAATAATGTAATAGAAAAAAATTAACTTGGTCCAGAGCTTGAGGACTTTTGAAAAATGTTTCGTATTTCTTTCATAAAAATCAATAAATTCTACTATGAAATAAAACATCCAGGCATCAAAAATCGTACTTAGGTACGAATTCTTGAGAAAATATTTTCTGAAAGAACCTAGGTTATCTTAGAAATCGATTAATACAGAAATAATAGAGCTTCGAAAAGCTTTTGTATTTATTGTTTTTGCCATTCGTGGGTATTTGAATGTTGGCAGCATTTCGTTTGACAACATTCTTCACAGTCAGAGCAGAGAATACTGAAATTCTAATTTTGTAGAAATGTCTTCAGGTAGAAGTAAAAGAGTAAAATGGACTTTAGTAGAAATTCTAAAATTTCAAAAAACCAGCTTTCTCAAATCCAGATCTGACAACAATGGATGTGCGGTTACCTAGAAGGAAACCTAAACTTAGCATGCTGGAAGGTGAGTGAACATTACGGTGGAGTCACTAGATCAACTCTTTCACTCTTCGGACGTCTAATCAAACATAAAATATCTCGAGCCCCGCAGTAACTGCGAGGTAGAACCACAGAAAATTAAATATTTTAAGGATACTTATAGGTGCTAAAACTATATTAGACAATACGAAAACGAAACTCATTTTTGTGAGGAAGCGTACATATTTATTCACGATGAATAAATTAAAGGTTTCTCAATGTTTCAAGCAACCTTACCATGATGAAGCTTCAGCAATGCCTTGTCGTTGTCAGTGTAGCAGTCCAGAGCTGCTGATATGACTCACCTGTAAAAAATAAATATTGTTAGGAAAAAACCATAAGCAATCCATCAATGACCAATTAACAAAGTGCCAACTGATTTGCAATTTCCAAATACCTTTACCTTTATAAAGACATTTTAAAGTACCTCGACTATTACTTAAAAGGTACTTAATACTATAAATGAGGCTTTTCCCAACTTTACAAACCTTGGGCAGTTCAAAAATTGGACAAACAAGCTGTATTTAAGGTCCTTATAGTGGCCGAGGTGGCCGGGTATTTAGGCTTTTGTCTATGCGGCAGTTTCTTCTTCTTCTTCCTACTTTATTAATAGGCTTTTATGCCTGTTTTACTTCGGTTTTTAACCTCAATTGATTTTGTCTGACCATCTTTTCCTCGGTCGTCGCATTGATCTTCTTCCATTTGGCGATTTGTCTCTTGCTATTCCTACTGTTCTATTTTCTGTCATTCTTTCTATGTGCTGATTCCATTCTATTTTTCTTCTTTTGGTCCACAGGTTTGTTTCCTCTATACCACATCTCGCTCGTATTTCCTCACTTCTTACTCTGTCTGTTATAGTTTGGTTTGTTATTTTTCGTAAGACTTTCATTTCTGCTGTTTCCAATAATCTTTGTGTTTTTGCCTTATCTGCTCTTGTTTCCGCTGTGTACGTCATTATCGGTCTTATTGTTGAGACATCCTACTGCTCTGTTCGCCATGTTCACTTGTTTTTGTACTTCTTCTTCCACTTGTCCATGTCTTCGCAGTTTGATTCCGAAGTATTCCGTTTCCATCTCTTGTTCTATTATTTTGTTATTTACGACCAGTTTACATCGTCTCGGTTCCGCTGAGATCACTATCGATTTAGTTTGCTCTGTTGAAATCATCATGTTGTATATGAGCGTATCTTCGAATTTTTTAATTAATCTTTGTAGGTTATCTTCATTTTCGGCTATTATTATGGCGTCGTCGGCGTAGCATATTATCTGCATTTCCTTTTCTCCCATTCTATATCCTGTTCTTTTTTTAACTTTCTTTATGATTTCATCCACTATCAGATTAAATATACTAAGTGACATATAAATCCGAACACCCAGTTTAAATGGTTTCATTTCAAAAAAATTTTGTATAAGTACTTAATGAAGCATAATAAGTAAATGATAAAAATTTCAAAATGATTGCACTGCTTTAAAGCCCTTTGACCTTTAATAATGTGTGGATGCACCCTGATGTGCTACGCATTCTCCAACGCGTCCTAGGCATGCTTCTGATCAGGTGGTCAATGTCCTCCTGTGGTATCTCATTCCAGGCAACCACCAACTCCTCTTGAAGTGCTTCTAGAGTCTGAGGAGGACGTTGCAAATTGAGCAATCTCCTACCCATCATATCCCACACGTGCTCAATTGGGGATAAGTCGGGAGATCTTGGTGGCCATGGTAACAATGTGACATCATTATGTTGGAAGAAGCCTATTGTGACTCTTGCAACATGTGGTCGGGCATTATCTTGTTGGAAAGTTGGATCTGCCAGGGTGTCAAGATAGCGTAAAAGATGGGGTTCTAGAACTTCGTGAAGGTTAAAGGTGACCTGGAACCATAAGCTATAGCACCCCAAACCATAACTACAACAGTGTGATGAACATGTCTTTCAACAAAAAACTGTGGATTTCTCCTTTCACCACGTCGCCTTCTAACCCTGGCACGACCATCGTGCCTAAACAAAATCGAGACTCGTCACTAAAGACAATACTGTTCCATTCCTGATCCCAGAGTGACCGTTGTCTGCACCACTCAAGGCGATTACGTCGGTGTTCTCGAGTTAAAGGGAGGATCCAGTGCGGCCGGTATGAAAACAAGCCAAAACTTCTCATTCGTCGGTAAACACTTCGCATGCCAATAGGTCTTCCGTGTTCTGCAAACTATTCATTTGCAATTGGCCTGGTAGTGGAGAAACGGTCCCTTAAGGCCAATAATCTTAGGCGGCGATCTTCACGGTCTGTTGTTCTACGGCGGCGTCCAGTGCCCCTTGCTCTTTGCGTACGGCCTTCTCGAAGCCATGCCTGACAACACCTAACCACAGTGTCTACACTTCTTTGCACTCTAACTGCAATTGCCCGAAAAGAAAGTCCAGCTTCTCGAAGTCCTACTATACGGCCTATACAAACTCACTAAGTTGACGAAATCGTACAGGTCTCCGTACTCTAGGCATCGTAACCGATCGTAAAGGATGTCAAGAACCAAAATCCGCCAACGTTGATTCTTTACTGCGGCTGAAATATTCATTTTTAGAGCGTTAGTGAATTAAAAAAAACAGTATAAAAACCGGAATGTCCAACTGATAAGGCTGAACATTTTTTCACTTGTTATTTACAGTAAGATAAATACATTCACCAACTTTTATTAAAATAAAACCATTTAAACTGGGTGTTCGGATTTATACGTCACTTAGTATATTAGTGGGCCCAGCGCATGTGCTTGTCTATTGCCAGTTTCATACTTAATCGGTTGCGGTTCCTTTACATCTTACAATAGCTATGTTATCTTTATCTATATGCGGCTGTTTCCGTATATAAAAAAAGAAATAATTGTCACATCTATGCAAAATCACCCTGTATCCAAAAATGCAGTTTTACTTAAGATATTTTTCCTTTCACATACTGTCAAGGAAATATATTTCAATCAAAACTATTCCAACGACATCAAAAAGTGAAATATAATTCTCAAACATTTTACTTAATCTCTTATTGAATGAAAAGCTTAAACATATGATTCCTTAATGTTTCAAATGCGTCCCTGCAATAATAAGAGATGGTGAATAACAGCAGACTTCTTTCAAAATAATATTGAGATTAAGTTGGATTATCTTAACGAAATTTGCCATATAACGGTTTTTTATATGACATATCTATTTTTTTTTTAATCTTCGTAACTTTTTTACGCTTGGTATAATTTAATTTTTTACTTAAAATTTGCATTGTGCAATCAATTTTTGCTTAAAAAAAGGTATAATTTAAAAATCTCGCTTTTCGACATATTTACATTTGAAGTTTTCAATGCACTCAAGATGAAATTTGATTTTCCTAAGTTAAAATTTTTTTAAGTAGGCTGTGCCTGACGATATGAATTATAAACGTCATTGTCACCGTCACGGTTTACGTACTTACTTTAATGCGCGGTTATAAAAATTCAAAGTCACACGTTTAGTGCCGCAATCCATTACCTTTTACTGCGTACTTTTACTGTTCATTGTGTATTTATCACTTTAACAGGCTTAGACATGCATTACTTTCTAATTAGGAAATGCCAGATATGGTTTCCGTATATGTCCAAGAAAATTACAGCTGTTCAAGAGCTTGTCGACGAAATGCGCAATTGTATCCAAACAGGAGGCAGCCAGATTTTAAACTTCTTGAAAACGTTTACCAGAGTTGTAAAAACTGGTTTGTTCAGGCCAAAGCGGGATGTTGGACGTCCTAATAGACATAATGTGGATCAAGAAGAAGAAGTGTTAATCCAGGTTGCTGAAGATCATCCAGAAATAAGTGTAAGGAATATGGCAGCAAGGACTAGTATTAGTAAATTATCAGCTTTGAGAATGGTGAATCATAGAGAGATTTTCAAAGCACTTTTTTTAGCAAACATGATTGCACAATGCATATTTTAAATAAAAAATTAAATTATACCAAGCGTAAAAACGTTACGAAGTTTAGAAAAAATATAAAATGTTGCTGGTGGCGCCATGTATAAGATAATTTGAAAAAAGGTCAATTTTTAGATTTGTCAAATATAAAAAACTCTCATATGTCAAATTTCGTTAAAAAAGAAGATCAAATGTTAAATCTATAACTAAAATTTAAAAAAATTACAATAAGTTTATCACCCTGTATTTTGGTTGCCTTTGACTTTCGAACTGAGAAAGTTTAACTTATTTTCAATATTTCTTTGAAAGAAATATGCTGTTAAATTATTTGCCACTAATTATACTAAGTGACATATAAATCCGAACACCCAGTTTAAATGGCTTTATTTTAATAAAAGTTGGTGAATGTATTTATCTTACTGTAAATAACAAGTGAAAAAATTTATCAGTTGGACATTCCGGTTTTTATACTGCTTTTTTTTAATTCACTAACGCTCTAAAGATGAATATTTCAGCCGCAGTAAAGAATCAACGTTGGCGGATTTTGGTTCTTGACATCCTTTACGATCGGTTACGATGCCTAGAGTACGGAGACCTGTACGATTTCGTCAACTTAGTGAGTTTGATAGGGGCCGTATAGTGGGAATGAGAAGTTTTGGCTTGTTTTCATACCGGCCACACTGGGTCCTCCCTTTAACACGAGAACACCGACGTAATCGCCTTGAGTGGTGCAGACAACGGTTAGTCTGGAATCAGGAATGGAACAGTATTGTCTTTAGTGACGAGTCTCGATTTTGTTTAGGCATGCACGATGGTCGTGCCAGGGTTAGAAGGCGACGTGGTGAAAGGAGGAATCCACAGTTTTTTGTTGAAAGACATGATCATCACACTGTTGGAGTTATGGTTTGGGGTGCTATAGCTTATAGTTCCAGGTCACCTTTAATCTTCATCAGAGGTAATATGAACGCGCAGCGTTATATCCACGAAGTTCTAGAACCCCATCTTTTACTCTATCTTGACACCCTGGCAGATCCAACTTTCCAACAAGATAATGCCCGACCACATGTTGCAAGAGTCACAATAGACTTCTTCCAACATAATGATGTCACATTGTTACCATGGCCACCAAGATCTCCCCAATTATCCCCAATTGAGCACGTGTGGGATATGATGGGTAGGAGATTGCTCAATTTGCAACGTCCTCCTCAGACTCTAGAAGCACTTCGAGAGGAGTTGGTGGTTGCCTGGAATGAGATACCACAGGAGGACATTGACCACCTGATCAGAGGCATGCCTAGGCGCGTTGGAGAATGCGTAGCACATCAGGGTGCATCCACGCATTATTAAAGGTCAAAGGGCTTTAAAGCAGTGCAATCATTTTGAAATATTTATCATTTACTTATTATGCTTCATTAAGTACTTATACAAAATTTTATTAAAATAAAACCATTTAAACTGGGTCTTCGGATTTATATGTCACTTAGTATATGTACGAAACACAACTAGCGTGTGTTATAGATCCGGTATTACGAGTATTTGCTATATGCCGCTTGATAGATTAATAATAATAAAAATACGTCTTTATTGGGTGAGGTTTAGCATTGTACCATTTAACCTGCTAAATTTCTATCCTCAAAATAAAAAAAACAATATATATATCACTAAAAATGCAGAGAACCACGAAATTTTATCTTATCTTTAAAAAGTGGGGGAATTGAGGTAAGTAAAATATTATGAATATAACATAGTAAATGAAATTTAAATAGATCATGAATACATAAGCATTCCAAATTTAATGAACTAGGAGGTAAGGTGGCCATATTTTGCAGGTTAATCTACAACATGAGTTTTGAATTTTTTGCAAGCGCTTGACGGATACTGATTCTAATAACGGATAATGAATAATGTCGCAGCATACATTTTTGGAAATAATTGATGGCTCACATAGAAATTTATTTTTTTTATTTTCTAGATTCTACTCAGGATTACTCGTAGTTGTAGGATACTACTTCTGCATTAAAATAAATTATTTGCTTGAATACATACATTTGTTTCTAATACAAAAATATTATTTCCTCAGCTCTCTAGATTTGGATTATTTCTACTTTGAATGAACGACGCCTCCTTACATCGTTTCCTGTAAATAACTCGAAATCTATAAAAATGGACCTGGGCTATTCCCGAATACGAGCTCCGTATTACGGATAATTTTCCATTGAAATATCAAAATCAATCTAATAAAATCCGCTCATGGATATATATATATATATACGTATATACATACAGATATTCCAGACACAATAATCCCAACAATAAACTTCACCCTTCCTCGATTTACCAGCGGCCAACACAGTGTGAAGCAAAACGCTTCATCCAAATATTGAATAAAAGGAAATGGGGAAAATTAAAGCTCGAGGCGATCATTCTGCGAGTTGCATTTATAATTCAATCGAGAATGAGGGAGTTAGGAGAGGATTTCAACCCTTTTATAGATTGGCTGCAGACTTTTGCCGGTTGATAGAAATATAAATATCAGTATAACCTACGTTAAAAAAATTGTCAGGAAAATAGTTTAACACAATGCGTTGGGCAAACCCTCAAAAGTATCTTATCGGAAACATTATCGACGCCACTAAAGATGGGCCCTCATTTTAAATCGTTCTTAGGTAAAATAAAATAATCATATTTTTCTGTCATTATTTATTTGTTTTATTAGTATAACATGTGTTATTTTTTCTTCTGTCGATGCTCATACATAGTCTTGTTTTCATTCAGCTTATCTTGTCTTTAAGCCTTACTTACCTACCGTGTTAACATGATCTTGTTAGTTTCTTTAAGTGTATGTAAATGAGTTGTTATCTTTTGTGTGCATTTTCCTGCGCTGTGGGTTTAAGTGGTACAGTAGCCAGCTGGCTAAACTTCGCCCTGCAGTGTGGATGAGTCAATAAAAGCATTGTTATTATTATCATTTATTCACTCAAAGTACAAAAAAAACAACATAAGTAAATAAATTTAAAATAGAAACAGACCCAACAGAAGGAATTGCCTGTGCATGGCCCAATTATTTCAATCTGTAGATGTAGAATACAAATTATAAAAAAGGCCAAGAACAGTACTACTTGATGTTCATATTAATGAGTTAATGAATGTCGGTCCTAGATATAGGCTGTAGCCATATTTAAAAATTTCTCTTAAAATGATTTCCAAAATGTAAATCTTTTGAGTCTTAGGTATAACTTCATCAAGTTTTGTTGCTAAATAAGGATATGACCGCAGCTGAGGAACTATTGTGCCACGAACTTTGGACCTTGTACAATGATTATTCTAATTTTTTGATCGGTGTTGACAAATTTATGGTAGTAATAAACAAAGCTGTCTTATATCATATACTCGTATTTGTACATCTGCATATAATTCGTCAGTGGGATGACGTTTCGGTTTTTTGAACATCATTTTTAGAATAGTTTTTTAAAAATCTATAAATCCTAGATATGTGATGAACATGCAGCTCCCCATGCTAACATACCACATGTGAGGTGAGGCTCAGTCAGTGTATTTATGTATTTTATCGTTAATTTTGCATCTTCCATACTGTATACCTAGCATCTCTCAAAAATATACCATGGCTTCCAGCCAGCACAAGTAATGCAAAAAAAATCCTGCTGTCTGCTCCCGCTTCAGTTTTTCATCACCTCCCGTACCCCTAGATGAAGGAAGGGAGGGAAAGAAAGTGCAAGATGATATACGTTCAGGGCGCAGATGTGACCAACCAGGGAGGGATGATAGTAGAGCTTCCAGCATTTTGGAGTTTTTATTACTTAGGGAGTTATATCGCGCTTCAAGACGATGCGAACGCCTTTAGATATATGGATGGAACTTTTGTTGATATTTCATATTAGTGTAGTGTCTCTGAGATTGTACTTCAATATATTAGACATTATGCCAAAGAAGTATTATCGACATGCACAGGATTGGGGTGCTGTTGACTCCATACTCGCTGCTGGTCAGAGGAGGGCTGCCGAACTGATCGATGAATCTTCTCTCTAGTGGACAATTTCCGAAAACTCTTGCACCGACGACACATCCCTTCTTCCGCTTTGTCAACAAGCTTTGCACCTCACAGCTTTGCTCTATGATAATGTTGCGATATGCGCCTGCCAGACAGACCCGCTAGACAGCGTCAAATCCTAACCGTATACATCCAGAACTGGTCGGTACGACCGCTCCTTTGTCCCTAGGGTTCCGGGTTCCAAGATCGTGGAACAATCTGTCTTAGGAGGATTTTCTTAGTTCTACTAACCTTAGACAGCTCAAGAGTCAGATAACGAAAGAGACTTTAGGTGACTTATAGCAACCGCGGTGCGCCGGTATTTAGGCTTCCGTCTACGCGGTTACACCGCTACAAAAAACCCAGGGGGAAGGCTCGATTTATTTACATTTATTAACGCACAGAGCCACTTTGTAAGTATTCCTCCTTTCACGTTAATCTATTCTTTTTTGCTTGGCTATTCCGCCCTGTTAGATTGCAACGGGCCCGCGGCACCCAGCAAGTGCTCGTGAGGGTTGCAAACGTAATTAAGTAACGGCAATGTGTTACTGTCTCGAGTGGCAGCTTTACGGCGATACGTGCCGTAAGGTATACTTCGTAAGAACCGGCGCTGCAAGCAGCACGTCTCTCTATCTGCCTCCTCTGGAAAACGCTGCTCGTTATGAGGCTCCAATGCCCTCTAAAAAGGGAATTACAAATCAGCTTGCCTGGTTCCTAGACAGGAGTGTTTACAGCTCATACAGGCTCGTGTGTAAGGTACAACAAGTTTGATCCGTAACAGCCCAAATAGCACACGTATATTGTCCCAATATGGAAATAATATCGGATACATTGGCTAAGGCAAATTTTCCAATATTGGTGCAAGGGAAATTTAGACATTTGGATACATTAATATCAAACCAATATAGTATTCCTTTATTGGCACAGTATTACAATTCGGTATTGGTTGCATGACAATTTGTAAATTGTCCTAATTGATTACGACAATATTATTCTAACGATTATTTACATTATTAAAGCAATACTTCTTTTTATATTGGCTCAACATTAATTTTCAAGATTGGTTGAATGCCACATTTTACCTATTGTCCCCATCCATGATGAACACATTGGTACAACACTGATTTACAGTATTAAGCATCTATTATTTATTGACTCACTAATAACATCCAATATTAGTTGCAAGATATACTTCGTACATTGTCGCAACCATTTATAGAAATATTGTATAAATTGCATAATATACTCAAATTATCTTCTTTGCACGTCTCTTTATCGACCTCCTATGGAAAACGCTGCTCGTTATGAGGCTCCAATTCCCTCTAAAAAGGGAATTTCAAATCAGCTTGCCTGTTTCCTAGCGAGGAGTGCCTACAGCTCATACAGGCTCGTGTGTAAGGTACAACAAATTTTATCCATAACAGCCCAGATAGAACACGTATATTGTCCCAATATGGAAATAATATCACGCATACATTGGCCCAAGCAAATTTTCCAGTATTGGTGCACGGGGAAAATGTGGACGTTTGGATACATTAATGTCAAACGAATATAGTATTCCTTTATTGGCACGATATTACAACTCGGTAGTGGTTGCATGACAATTTGTAAATTGTCCTAATCGATTACGACAATATTATTCTAACGTTTATTTACATTATTGGCTCAACATTAATTATCAAGATTGGGTGTATGCCATATTTTACCTATTGTCCCAATCAATGATGAAAACATTAGTTCAACACTGATTTACAGTATTAAGCATCTATTATTTATTGACTCAATAATAAAATCCAATATTAGTTGCAAGATATACTTCGTACATTGTCGCAACCATTTATAGAAATATTGTATAAATTACATAATATATTCAAACTATCTTCATTGCACGTCTCTCTATCCACCTCCTATGGAAAACGCTGCTCGTTATGAGGCTCCAATTCCCTCTAAAAAGGGAATTTCAAATCAGCTTGCCTATTTCCTAGCGAGGAGTGTCTACAGCTCATACAGGCTCGCGTGTAAGGTACAACAAGTTTGATCCGTAACAGCACACGTATATTGTCCCAATATGGAAATAATATCGGATACATTGGCTAAGGCAAATTTTCCAGTATTGGTGCACGGGGAAAATGTGGACGTTTGGATACATTAATATCAAACCAATATAGCATTCCTTTGTTGGCACGATATTACAATTCGGTATTGGTTGCATGACAATTTGTAAATTGTCCTAATTGATTACGTCAAGATTATTCTAACGTTTATTTACATTATTGAAGCAATACTTCTTTTTATATTGGCTCAACATTAATTATCAAGATTGGTTGTATGCCATATTTTACCTATTGTACCCATCAATGATGAACACATCGGTACAACACTGATTTACAGTATTAAGCATCTATTATTTATTGACTCACTAATAAAATCCAATATTAGTTGCAAGATATACTTCGTACATTGTCGCAACCATTTATAGAAATATTGTATAAATTACATAGTATATTCAAATTATCTTAATTGCACGACTCTCTATCGACCTCCTATGAAAAACGCTGCTCGTTATGAGGCTCCAATTCCCTCTAAAAAGGGAATTTCAAATCAGCTTGCCTGTTTCCTAGCGAGGAGTGTCTACAGCTCATACAGGCTCGTGTGTAAGGTACAACAAATTTGATCCATAGCAGCCCAGATAGTACACGTATATTGTCCCAATATGGAAATAATATCGGATACATTGGCTAAGGCAAATTTTCCAATATTGGTGCAAGGGAAATTTAGACATTTGGATACATTAATATCAAACCAATATAGTATTCCTTTATTGGCACGATATTACAATTCGGTATTGGTTGCATGACAATTTGTAAATCGTCCTAATTGATTACGTCAATACTATTCTAACGTTTATTAACATTATTGAAGCAATACTTCTTTTTATATTGGCTCAACATTAATTATCAAGATTGGTTGTAAGCCATATTTTACCTATTGTACCCATCAATGATGAACACATTGGTACAACACTAATTTACAGTATTAAGCATCTATTATTTATTGACTCACTAATAAAATCCAATATTAGTTGCAAGATATACTTCGTACATTGTCGCAACCTTTTATAGAAATATTGTATAAATTACATAATATATTCAAATTATCTTCATTGCAAGTCTCTCTAGGCTCGTACATTGTCCCAATATGGAAATAATATCACGCATACATTGACCCAAGCAAATTTTCCAGTATTGGTGCACGGGAAAAATGTGGAAATTTGGATACATTAATATCAAACCAATATAGTATCCCTTTATTGGCACGATATTAGAATTCGGTATTGGTTGCATGACAATTTGTATATTGTACTAATCGATTACGACAATATTATTCTAACGTTTACTTACATTATTGAAGCAATACTTCTTTTTATGTTGGCTCAACATTAATTTTCAACATTAGTTCAACACTGATTTACAGTATTAAGCATCTATTATTTATTGACTCGCTAATAAAATCCAATATTAGTTGCAAGATATACTTCGTACATTGTCGCAACCATTTATAGAAATATTGTATAAATTACATAATATATTCAAACTATCTTCATTCCACGTCTCTCTATCAACCTCCTATGGAAAACGCTGCTCGTTAAGAGGCTCCAGTTCCCTCTAAAAAGGGAATTTCAAATCAGCTTGCCTGTATAGCAAGTTTGATCCGTAACGCCCAAAAAGCACAGGTATATTGTCCCAATATGGAAATAATATCACGCATACATTGGCCCAAGCAAATTTTCCAGTATTGGTGGGCACGGGGAAAATGTGGACGTTTGAATACATTAATGTCAAACCAATATAGTATTTATTCCTTTATTGGCACGATATTCGAATTCGTATTGGTTGCATGACAATTTGTATATTGTACTAATTGATTACGTCAATATTATTCTAACGTTTATTTACATTATTGAAGCAATACTTCTTTTTATATTGGCTGAACATTAATTTTCAAGATTGCTTGTATGCCATATTTTACCTATTGTCCCAATAAATAATAAAAATATTGGTAAAACGCTGTTTTACGGTATAAAGCCAATACATCTATTCTTTATTGACTCACTAATGAAATACAATATTGGTTGCAAGATGTACTTCGTATATTGTCTCAACCAATTATGAAAATATTGTATCAATTACACATATATTCAAATTTCTCTTCATTGCTCGTCTCTCTATCGACCTCCCCTGGAAAAAGCTGCTCCTTATAAGGCTCCAGTGCCCTCTAAAAAGGGAATTACAAATCAGCTTACCTGTTTCTTAGCGAGGAGTGTCTACAGGTCATACAGGCTCGTGGTTAAGGTACAATAAGTTTGCTCGGTAACAGCCCAAATAGCACATGTGGACATTTGGATACATCGGTACAACATTAATTTGCAATACCAAGCCATTATGACATTACTCTATTGGCCTGATATTGCTATTCAATATTGGTTGCATGACAATTCGTATATTGTTCCAACCAATTGTAACAATACTATTTCAACGTTTATTTACATTATTAAAGTAATACTTTTTTATATTGACTCGACGTTAATTTTCAATATTGGCTGTATGTCATATTTTACCTATTGTCGCAAAATATTGGTACAACGCTGATTTACAGTATGAAGCCAATACATCTATTCTTTATCAAGTCAATATTGAAGTTATAAAAATATTGTGGGACTCCATTGTCTGTCCAAATCAAATTACAGGTATATCTTCAAATTTCTCTTTATAATACGCAAAATAAAGAGAAATTTAAATATACTAAGTGACATATAAATCCCAACACCCAGTTCAAATGGTTTTATTTTAATAAAATTTTGTATAAGTACTTAATGAAGCATAATAAGTAAATGATAAAAATTTCCAAATGATTGCACTGCTTTAAAGCCCTTTGACCTTTAATAATGTGTGGATGCACCCTGATGTGCTACGCATTCTCCAACGCTCCTAGGCATGCTTCTGATCAGGTGGTCAATGTCCTCCTGTGGTATCTCATTCCAGGCAACCACCAACTCCTCTCGAAGTGCTTCTAGAGTCTGAGGAGGACGTTGCAAATTGAGCAATCTCCTACCCATCATATCCCACACGTCCTCAATTGGGGATAAGCCGGGAGATCTTGGTGGCCATGGTAACAATGTGACAGCATTATGTTGAAAGAAGTCTATTGTGACTCTTGCAACATGTGGTCGGGCATTATCTTGTTGGAAAGTTGGATCTGCCAGGGTGTCAAGATAGGGTAAAAGATGGGGTTCTAGAACTTCGTGGGTATAAGGCTGCGCGTTCATGTTACCTCTGATGAAGATTAAAGGTGACCTGGAACCATAAGCTATAGCACCCCAAACCATAACTCGAACAGTGTGATGAACATGTCTTTCAACAAAAAACTGTGGATTCCTCCTTTCACCACGTCGCCTTCTAACCCTGGCACGATCATCGTGCATGCCTAAACAAAATCGAGACTCGTCACTAAAGACAATACTGTTCCATTCCTGATCCCAGAGTGACCGTTGTCTGCACCACTCAAGGCGATTACGTCAGTGTTCTCGAGTTAAAGGTGTGGCCGGTATGAAAACAAGCCAAAACTTCTTATTCGTCGGTAAACACTTCGCATGCTAATAGGTCTTCCGTGTTCTGCAAACCATTCATTTGCAATGGACCTGGTAGTGGAGAAACGGTCCCTTAAGTCCAATAATCTTAGGCGGCGATCTTCACGGTCTGTTGTTCTACGGCGGCGTCCAGTGCCCCTTGCTCTTTGCATACGGCCTTCTCGAAGCCATGCCTGACAACACCTAACCACAGTGTCTACACTTCTTTGCACTCTAACTGCAATTGCCCGAAAAGAAAGTCCAGCTTCCCGAAGTCCCACTATACGGCCACTATCAAACTCACTAAGTTGACGAAATCGTACAGGTCTCCGTACTCTAGGCATCGTAACCGATCGTAAAGGATGTCAAGAACCAAAATCCGCCAACGTTGATTCTTTACTGCGGCTGAAATATTCATTTTTAGAGCGTTAGTGAATTAAAAAAAAGCAGTATAAAAACCGGAATGTCCAACTGATAAGGCTGAAAATTTTTTCATTTGTTATTTACAGTAAGATAAATACATTCACCAACTTTTATTAAAATAAAACCATTTAAACTGGGTTTTTGGATTTATATGTCACTTAGTATATATGTGATTTGGTTCGGCTAGACAATGGTGTCCTACAAAATTTCTATAACTGGTTAGGACAATATATGACATCATTGTAGTAATATTAGTGTTACGAGTATATAGATGGAGAAAATATTGGACCAATATACATATGTTTTAACAATGGTATTGTGGCAATGAATGTGATATTGTGCCAACATTTATGTGTAATATTTTATTTACGAGTGTAATTACAATGCTGTGCCAATATTCTGCAATCCATATCGCAAAATAACATATTGGGCCAATATAGACAAAAAAAGAGGAGCAAGATTTTTTCATCTGTCATTTTATCTTCATTTATTAATCTGAATTTTGTTCGCAACATAATCCTTTACGTTTTTATCGTACACACGTGTGTGTGTGATTTGGTAGTGTTTATTTTTGTACGTACTGTTTGTTATGTATTTTCTACTTTATTTAACTCTAATATAAAGAATATAATCAGTAAGCCAAAATCGCAATTACGATAAAGTCACCTGATGCAGAAACATTGTGCAATTCTGACTACAAACTCAAAAAATCACGAGAGCATTGTATTGTAAATTATAAAAAAACAGGTATAAAACAGAATGTTTCGGTCGTTGTCCTCTGCGAAAATAATAAATAAAAACTGTAATTCCCCCAGCTCGGAGCGGCCATTAAGAGATTCACGTTTTAGTGGGTGTAAAAGTACGTGGAGAGGATTGCATCCAGGGGGGCAATTCCAGTTATATATCGTGGAACAACGAGGTTTTCTGCCATGAGTTTTACTAGGTACAGGTCATACGACATTTTTATTCAAAAACAGTTGCATTTATTGTTGAAAAGGCTGCGGATGGTAATTGATAATTACATGAACATGAACTACATGTTGTTACAAAAGGTAGAATTAATGAGGATTCTTTTTCTGGAGACTGAAAAATTACAAGTTTTGAAGAATAATTGAATAATGAACATCTTAAAAGTGGTTCCTCATAAAAATCAATGTTCTCCAAATAGTCTTAGTCTGGGAGAAATATACCGTCGAGGCACTGTAAAGCTTGTAACTACCGTAATGGATTTACGAATTTTACCAAAGATTTTAGGAGCCTAATAGCAGGACACGGGAAGCATACGTTTTGAAGCAGCAGAGATCGATAAGCCATTAACAAAAAGAATATCTTTTACATTTTTCCAAGTCTCATACAATACAACAAGATATGTATAACTATAATCCTATTCAGCTATAATAGTTGTGGATGTCAGAAGGTAATTGTAAATGATTTGCTTAATTTTTCTATTCTGTTTGTCTGCCCTAGGTTCACTATGTCAGTTTCATAACGAATTATAAAACAAAGCATCAGTAATATGTGTCTGCCCAAGACCAGTAAAAGGGCAATTTTCGATTTTGTACAAAGCGCTGCTTTTCATGACAAATGAAAAAAAGTCACCAGCAAAAATCCCAGTTTTGTCAAAAATCTCTTTGATTACTTTTCGCTCTTCGTCAGACTGAAGCAGGTTGGTATTCTTATTCTACAAGATGTCCTGAAATATATCCAGCAGAAAACAAAAGACATCCGCATATGGACGTTTTCGTAATCGGCCCGGAACAGATTTATGCCATGTTTTATGTTTAAATGGTTTTATTTTAATAAAATTTTGTATAAGTACTTAATGAAGCATAATAAGTAAATGATAAAAGTTTCAAAATGATTGCACTGCTTTAAAGCCCTTTGACCTTTAATAATGTGTGGATGCACCCTGATGTGCTACGCTTTCTCCAACGCGCCTAGGCATGCTTCTGATCAGGTGGTCAATGTCCTCCTGTGGTATCTCATTCCAGGCAACCACCAACTCCTCTCGAAGTGCTTCTAGAGTCTGAGGAGGACGTTGCAAATTGAGCAATCTCCTACCCATCATATCCCACACGTGCTCAATTGGGGATAAGTAGGGAGATCTTGGTGGCCATGGTAACAATGTGACATCATTATGTTGAAAGAAGTCTATTGTGACTCTTGCAACATGTGGTCGGGCATTATCTTGTTGGAAAGTTGGATCTGCCAGGGTGTCGAGATAGGGTAAAAGATGGGGTTCTAGAACTTCGTGAATATAACGCTGCGCGTTTATGTTACCTCTCATGAAGATTAAAGGTGACCTGGAACCATAAGCTATAGCACCCCAAACCATAACTCCAACAGTGTGATGAACATGTCTTTCAACAAAAAACTGTGGATTCCTCCTTTCACCACGTCGCCTTCTAACCCTGGCACGACCATCGTGCATGCCTAAACAAAATCGAGACTCGTCACTAAAGACAATACTGTTCGATTCCTGATCCCAGAGTGACCGTTGTCTGCACCACTCAAGGCGATTACGTCGGTGTTCTCGAGTTAAAGGGAGGACCCAGTGTGGCCGGTATGAAAACAAGCCAAAACTTCTCATTCGTCGGTAAACACTTCGCATGCCAATAGGTCTTCCGTGTTCTGCAAACCATTCATTTGCAATGGACCTGGTAGCGGAGAAACGGTCCCTTAAGGCCAATAATCTTAGGCGGCGATCTCCACGGTCTGTTGTTCTACGGCGGCGTCCAGTGCCCCTTGCTCTTTGGGTACGGCCTTCTCGAAGCCATGCCTGACAACACCTAACCACAGTGTCTACACTTCTTTGCACTCTAACTGCAATTGCCCGAAAAGAAAGTCCAGCTTCCCGAAGTCCCACTATACGGCCCCTATCAAACTCACTGTTGACGAAATCGTACAGGTCTCCGTACTCTAGGCATCGTAACCGATCGTAAAGGATGTCAAGAACCAAAATCCGCCAACGTTGATTCTTTACTGCGGCTGAAATATTCATTTTTAGAGCGTTAGTGAATTAAAAAAAAGCAGTAAAAAAACCGGAATGTCCAACTGATAAGGCTGAAAATTTTTCACTTGTTATTTACAGTAAGATAAATACATTCACCAACTTTTATTAAAATAAAACCATTTAAACTGGGTGTTCGGAATTATATGTCACTTAGTATAAATAGCAATTCCTTAAGTCTCTATT
Source organism: Acanthoscelides obtectus (assembly GCA_963669975.1). NCBI lineage: Eukaryota > Metazoa > Arthropoda > Insecta > Coleoptera > Chrysomelidae > Acanthoscelides > Acanthoscelides obtectus. The sequence goes on from CAVLJG010000009.1 coordinate 72,101,478, forward strand.
TGGGTGATCAGGCTCTCTTTTATTGATCAGAGGACAATGCTCTTCTATACTCTGCTACATAAATGGCAAGATACAACATGGTACAAATAATAAATTGTTGCATTACTAAAAAAAAAGAAAACGAATGCATATGGCAAGTGGTGAGCATCAATATTATCCAATGACTGTATAGTGTATTCCACTACGACTCATCAATAATAAATCTTTCCAAAATTGGTTTAAGAACATCGCTTTAGAGTTAGCATCAATGTTGCAATAAATACTAGCAGGATTGTAGGTGAAACTGAGCTGGAATAAAGTTGAATATTATGGTGGGGAGCAGTGACTGCGGTTCTGTGCCTGATGGTTCTACAGGGTGGCCCATAAGTCCTTTGAGCTGGAAAAAAAGGAATAAAACCAAACTAGTTACATTATGAAGAATTATTATATTTTGTTATCATCTTTATTGAATGGGAATTATGTTTTAAAAATCACATCGTCTAAATGCAATCCATTACGATCACGGCACTCATATAAACGACGTCTAAAATTGTCGATGACTGCGCGGAATGTCAACACTGTAATGCTTGCCATTTCTCTTCGGATATTTTCTTTCAGGACATCAACTGATCGCGGAGTGGTGTCGTACACTTTACTCTTGAGATAGCCCCATAAAAAGAAGTCCATTGGGGTCAAATCTGGACTACGTGGTGGCCAGGAAATGTCTCCTCTTCGAGAAATTACTTTGCTGGGAAAAAGTTGACAGACGACGGGCATAGAAGTGTTGGAGGTGTGGGCAGTTGCTCCGTCCTGTTGAAACCAGGTCTGCGTATTATAGCCTGGAAAATTCTACAACGCTGGTGTCAAAAACTCTTCTATCATTGCTACATACCGCTCCGAAGTAACAGTTAATGCGCGACCTCTGTCGTCCTCAAAAAAATAAGGGCCTACGATGCCATGCGCTGACATAGCAGCCCAAACTGTAACTTTAGGGCTGTGTAAGGGCTTCTGATGCTTACGCCTTGGATTTTCGGGGCTCCAATAACGGCAATTTTGTTTATTTACATGCCCGTTTAAATGGAAGTGAGCCTCGTCCGAGAACAACACATTATTGAGCGAAGAAAATCGATTCAACATTTCATTCGCAAAGTTTAGTCTCTGAATAGCGTCATTATCTTTTAATTCTTACACTAACTGAATTTTGTAAGCGTGCAGACGTAAATCGTTCCTTAAAATCTGCTGTAAAGATGTTCTGGGTGCGTTTAGTGCACTGGAACGCTTACGAGTAGACTGGGTAGGATTTTGACGAACAGACTGTGCCACAATGTTGATGTTCTATTCAATACGAGTTGTCCTTGGTCGACTTCACCGCTGTTTATCGAACCAGTCTCTTCGAACTTAGCAACCCAGTTCTTAATCGTTTGAGCTGTTGGACACTTTGTAAAACTGTGTAAATTGTGGTATTCTCGATATTTACGCCGCGCAATTGTTGCCGAATCATTATTTTGATAAAACGCGCGCACACAAAAAGGACGATCCGCTCCAGTGAAACACTCCATGGCGACTGAATTCCCAGACACTGAAGATACTGCCCCCACCTCGCCCGCGCCGCTCACGCTCACCCGTTAAATTTTATTCAAATTTGAAGTTTCAAACGACTTATGGACCACCCTGTATAATGCGCACTCCCTCTAAGAAATAACTTTTCTCTAATATACAGAGGTTCAGATGTACAGTATATTCAGATAAGAGATAGACCGGATGTAAACAAGACCACGTGATCATCGAACGCTGTAACATTCGGCAGGGACGTATTAAGAGTCACGCAGTACATATTTTAGATAGTAGATGCTGCTTTGCGTAACTTTGTAGTAAATTAGCACAATTCGATGTGTATACGATTGGTGATGGATATAGGATCATGTGGGGGTGGGGTAAGAAATATATAATGATGTAAATATACATAAGGGTTTCAAAATTTTCGCTTCGATTTCCAGCTTCGGATGCCGCCTGATGTTTGGTGAAATACAGTCGTATATAATCTCAAAATGGCGTTTAAATTAGCCTAAATTAAAAATAATCGTATATCTCTTAAAATTGCTTTTAGAATATTGATTAGTATATTTTTTGATTTCTAGGTAAATATGTAACCAAATTAAAACGTTCAAAACGTAAAAAAATGTGCTTGGTTGAACATTGTCAGAAAGTAGATTCTTGAATAGGTTTTGCCAAAATAGGTTCAAAAATGTCAATAATTAATTAAAAAATACAGTAGCTTTATAATTACTTATAACTTACCGAATTTGATGAACGACATCTTTTATTGGAAAGATGAGCTTGATGAGCTTTCATCATCGCTACTGCCTGAAGCACCAACGTCAATAATGAATGGCTCGACTTGTTCCTCTAGAATATTGTCCAGTTCCCACATTCTCTTTTCAACTTTGTCTTTCACGTGCTTAATACAGTTTTCCCATTTTTGCGCTGTTATTAATTCTAGTGCTTCTTTGAAAAGTCCTTTGAGGTGACAAAATTTAAAAGTTGTATTGTGCTTAGCTATATAATTTTTAACCTCTGCCCATATGAGCTCAATGGGATTGAGCTCGCAATGGTATGGAGGTAAACGGAGCACAGTTTTATTTTGACTTGCTGCCATTTCGTCAATGGCGTATTTTTGATATTCCGCCTTGTGATCCTTGACAATTCTTAATAATTGTACTTTCAGCATTGCTTCTTCAAAGTTGATATTTTTCGAGCAGAGCCAATTTTGAACATCAACTTTCCTTGAAGCCGTTGTTGGGACCTTCTCCATTCTTCGAGAATGATAAGGCGCATTATCCAACACAATTACTGCGTTTTCCTCTAAGTTCGGTAAAATTTTTGAAAACCACTGTTCAAACGATTCGCCATTCATTTCCTCGTGGTAATGTCCAGTTTTCTTAGACTCAAAGCACCACAGACCGTCAACAACAAATCCATCCTCACTGCCAATATGGCAGATAATGAGCCTTTTCCTTTTACCTGGAAAACGAAGTACTAACTGGTGTAGATTTATTTCAATAAGCGAACCTTTTTCAAATGTTTTCATCACATTCAGCGAAAAAACATTGAGACATGAGTATCAGATTGCTATAATTGGGATTATTTAGTCATATTGAAAGAAAGAATATTGAACGTCGTATGATTACTCAGCGCTTCACAATTTAATTTAAAGTTATAAACCTTTAAAAAATGAATGATCAGGAACCTGAAATACGCGCAAATATTAATATTAACAAATTATAACTTTATAATGCTTAAAGTATGAATTAAAATGATTAGAAATATTAGGAACGGTACACAATATAAAACTTAGTAACTTTTTTTAAGTTTATAATATTCGACATATTTTAAGATTATATTAAAAAATTATTGAAATATCGAAAACACATAAAAACATGGCTTAAAAAAGTTCTAACAAATGAAAATGACAATAAAACATCCACGCATATTATCGAAAGTTATAAAAGTTTTGTTACTTGTAATATGTTTTATCTGCCCCCTGGAATTAATGTTTAGAACCTTGTTCCCAAGGTTTGAAAAACATCCGATTGTTGTCTATTACTCGTATTTACCTGCTGGATTTTTTAATCCGGTGGACAGTCCATCTAGAAAGGCCCTCCTGGATGAAGTTACAGAATCATCAACCCATACTTTACTTGTAGTGTGTCCTGCGTTTACCCACGTTTCATCAAGGTAATAAATCTTCCTGTTTTGATTTCTATATTTCCCAATTTTTGTTAAATAATCCCTCCTCCATAGCACAATTTCTTCTCTATCCAGTAGTAAACTATTACGACCCCGTGTTTTCCATTTGAAATTTAAATGCTTCAGTAACGCATGGAAAGTTGATCGTTTGAAATTTGGCAACGTTGTATCTCCATTTACCTCCTGCAGTACTTTATCTATAGTAGGTATTTCATTCCTAAAGAAGAATTCATGCACTTTCCTCCTAATCGCATGCTTATCAGCTTCATCCAATGATTTAACAATACTTTTGCGATGTTTACTGGTCATTGGCTCAGAAAAGGTGTGATTTTTTTTGTATTGTCTTAACACATTAAACACTGATGCGCGACACACCTCAACTTTGTGAGAAACCTTCACAACAATTTCTTTGATGGTTGATGCCTCGTTCTCCTCGCGCTCGATCTTATATATATTCAAAATGACCTCTTTCATTTCTGCACTCAGGTGTCTTTTTTTAGAGCGTTTCCTAGGTGGACTACAGGAGTTTACAACTTCATCGGCAGTATCCGTACTACTGGGCATTTTGCGCAAGCAGTTGATAACAATAACAATCAATAACAAGGTATAACAATAACAACGACAAACTCAACAACTTAATAAGATAACAAACGAAAACGTCCAAAGAAATATCAAATTGCAATGATGCACACGACATACGTAACACGTCTGAACCTGAATGTGACTCTGCCTTGATACGACTGCTCTGCCGCTCGGCATAGGCATTTAATTGCGAATTGACCAATGAGGGCTACTGTTTTACGTCGAGACGGCGGCGTTAGCGTGAAAATCACCCGAACCTTTTGTTTACATCCGGTCTATCTCTTATCTGAATATACTGTAAGCGTTTATTTGTGGATGGATGCTTTACTGAATAGGACATTTTCAGCCAGCGCAAAGAAGTAAGCTTACTAGACACATGAGCAAAATGTCTTAGACCAAAGATAAAACCTGCAATCTGTTCTTAGCTATGCCATCAAGCCAAGGGTAGAATAAAAATTACGGTAGATAAGAACTGGCATTACAAGTGACTCGCAGAGTTTTATTTTCCTCAATTTCAATTTAACGATAAACTTGTTAGCATATACAGTACGAAGTTGCAAGAATGATTTCTTCATGAGATTCTTTACGTGGTCTGTGAACCTAAGCCTCTGGTCGGTAGAAACTCATAATATTTTTTTACACGGAGAGAAACTTATTTTTTCTGTACCAATTTTTAATTCTGGATATTTTTTTTATATTATACCGAACAGTATGTAAACTAAGATTCTTTTCGTGCGATTTATCGGTATCCGTCAAAGTTCACGAGCGATAAAACTTTTCTCACTCCGGAACCGTGGCCAACTGCGTAAATCTAATCCCCATGTATCCATCAACCACCTCCTTGTAATCTTTTTACGGAAACTTTTCGCCTTTTCTGGCGGTCTTTTTCATCCGTTGGAAACTCGCTTAGTTTCTCGCAATTTTTCTCGCCTAAATCCAGTTAATACGGTGTAATCTTGAGCGAAAGGATTACAATTAGTCAAAAAAAAGGAGCAAGAAGGCGAAGAAGTTCGAAGTTGGGAAGGAGTCTCAGGTGCGGAGAAGAGAAACTTCAAACTTTAAGGCTGCCGCTGTTTCGATCACGACGGGGGATTAGCAAAAGCAGACGGCCGTGACTTCGTGTTTCTATTGTTTTAGTTTTATGGCGGAAGGGGATTCGGATTTTTCTTCGATGACAGCGGCGGCACAATGGGCCGTATCCTTGATTTTCATAGTTTTTCCTGTCCTTTTTTTATAGATTTTTACTGTTTCATGTCAGAGCTCTATTTTGGGGTTATATTTTCTTTTTTCATTCTAAGAAATTTCATACTGATAAAGCTCCTCTTTCCAACTGCAGCTTATCCCTTATTGGTTGAGGTACAATACTATGTCTTGAAAACATCAAATTGTACCAAATTTCTGCATCTCCATGTAGGCCTCTTTTCCAGGTCTCTTGCAAGAGGTCGCTACCAGTTTCCTTCCCTCCAGAAATAACCACTAAACGCGGTGCTGATATGAGCGAAGCTGAAATATTGAAGCCAAAATTGCTCTCTGAGAAAGACCTTCGATGACAGTGTGGAATTGTGTCATTCATGACTAAAAAAATAAGAAATTTAACTGAAGGTTGATCTTGGCGGGTCTTTTATGCATCATTGTCTATCAGCCAACTAACAATTATCACTCCTGTTAGAGTTGCAAGAATGTTTATACAGTATTTCTTAAACAGCATCGTATACTGTAAGAACATTGGCAAAACCCTCTTAGAGCTTCTATACAAGCGGAATGGGCATACCTGATAGGACACTTCAGTCATTTAAGGGGTTGTATAAGGGGTGCAGGTAACAGTTATACAACAAAAGTGTAAGCCTCTTGCAGCCGCTATAGGACATTTGCGTCAGTGCAAGATTCAGTTTGTCAACTATACAACTATTCTGTTACGTGATTCTACTTTATTGCAATTAAACTATTTCTTATGTATTGTATAGACGAAGAAGAATATATAATTAACACATTACAGTCATATTGTTTACTTACATATCGGCCATTGTGAATTTCATACACGGGTTTATGATAAACTTCTACACTGTTATATAGGGCTGTTGAATTACATGCGCAGCAAATTTTATTGTGATTACCGTGCAAATTAGTTACGCAATTTCTACGGGCTTCATATTTGATTCATATTTTGATAATAATCAAAAGTATGTCTAGATTTTTAAGATGGAAAACTGAACTTATCTGCGTTAAATCTTCATCAAATCTTATATTTAGACACAATTACACTAATGTTTATCACTTTATATCAGTAATTTCAGAATGAAACATAATTATTTAATGTTAAATAGAGGAATGCCCAATATGGCGGGTGGTTGTGTATAATCGTGGCATCGTCCATGTTGTCTTTAGGTTATTAGGATATTTGGTGTTATACAACAATTTGACAAATGTCTGAAATGAAATACCGACAGACTCGAACGATTTACCCAGAATTTGTATCAGATATCTGTTTGAACAGTTGATAAAACATTTTGAACCAATATGCATGCGTTGTTTGTCTTAAAACGTTGGTTATGTCATTTTAACAAAAATATGACAGTTAGGTTATGGTGAAGTTGTATACCAACATATTTAGCATATGTAAGCCTTTAACAGTTACTAAACAACAGTTGTATAAGTGCTTCCGTTGGGAGCAATTTTTTGGCTAAAGTAGTAAATTGCACAGCAAAACAACAAGGCTCGGGTTTGTTTTATAAACGTTGCCATGGATGCCACAGCACAACCATTTTGACTAACGTGCAAATATGCCGTATAAAATAGTTGTATAAACGTTTATGCAACAGTTAAAAATTTGCCCTAAAAGGTGTTGTATAACTATGCTATAAGAATATTTTAATCACCTCACTTTAGAGCAAATATGTTGCAGAAAACAAATTTGCATTCTACACAACATTAAGCCAGCATTTTGGTGTTCAGGCAACAACAACAGAGAGCTTTTATGGCTGAACGGTTCTTTTATCAGAAGCTTATACCACTACTTTGCTAGTTGAGCAGAGGTTAAAGAATTGTAAGTCAATATGTTTGTCAGGTCTGGTTGTCCAGAAACCAGACAAATTCAGGAAGAAAGAAGGGAAGAAGAGAGAAAGGATGTGCTGGCGAACTTGCTCGACTGTGTAGTCTACAACAAAGAGTTCCTACGCGATTCCGCTTGACTATAACGTAGCTGCATTTGTTATTTGATATAGTCCCTTAGGGAAGGGATGTCGAGGTCTCTGTGAAGGGTGCCGTTGAAGATTTTTGTGCGTGTACCAACTTTCTTGAGAACCTACTTTCAAGTAAATCATACGAGTAGCCCAACAGAAGCTTTGTTAATGCAGGGTGACCCCTATAACCTTGTGAGATAACCTTGACCTGTTCTGCAAAAGCACTCTCGCCGAACAGACCAATTTCATAATTCTCTAGATAGTCATCCCAAAAGGAGAAAAGTACGCCCGTTGAGGAAACCGTTTATTTTTAAACTGTACGATTCCCAGAAATTCTCCTGGAACTTCATCCGGTTTCTTGCCATGTATGTTTCTAGGAAAGTTTAATGTAAAGACCGGAGCTTTCCGGGCACCTGCTCGCATGCACACGCCCTGGCCGACATATTGCTTTCATTCCGTATGCCATTAAAATCTACTCGAGGACGAAGTTTAGAAGTTTTACCGGTACAAAGTTTGTATTTTTAAGTCTGACGACTTGTTACTTTACATAACTACGTCTCAGCTGCACCTGTAACTGTAACTTCTTTCTGTAAGGGATTTATCCTGAAAACTGAATATTAAACAGCAAAGGCCAAATATTTTATAAGCTGGAATCATTAACTAATAGAAAAAAGTAATATAGCCTGTCGCTATGCAGGGCATCAAAGAGACTGATTCTGGATTTCTTACGTGATTGTTCTACGGACCAGTCGTACAAAACGACGAAGTTCAAGATTGACAACGATTCAACATTGCGTTGTGAAGTCACAGTTGAACCGAACTAGCTTAGTTTAATGTTGGTAACGTCGAATTTAGGCTAAAAGCAGGTATATTTTGCAAATATCCTTCAAAGTTGCGATTCTGTTTGTCACTCCCACTTCATGATACCGACATTACTGACGCATGTTATGTTATTTCTATTTACTCAGTGACCTCTGTGTTCAGCTTTATATTTATTCCGTGTTGCTAATATCTTTGCGTAGTCAGTAAGTTAAATAAGTATGGACTCCGAAAGAAGAGCGGCCAAATTTACTTCAAAGGAGGAGTCGCTGTTTGTAGCAAGCAAGAAATCTGACGTGAATTCTCAAGAATGGAAAAATGAAGCTGGGATTGCGATATGAAAACGGTTTGATTGTTTGAAATCTGCTGGAAAATTCATGCTCCCTTTAACAAGGTTCAAAATTGATCTTCGTTTAAACATCCGCTTGTAGATTGTTCCACAATCTAGACACCCTAGGGACAAAGGAGCGTTCGCACCGGCCAGTTCTGGTTGTACGAAGTTCGACACTGTCAGGATGGGAAGCGAGTCCATGGAGGAGGGCTCTGAGGAGCAAAGCCCATTGGTGTAGCAGTAGAAGATAGCTAGATCTTAATTCAATCCGCAAGTCAAAATTGGCCAACAGGACGCATTTTTCAAGTGCTGGATCTAATGAATATATGAGTTTTGAGTAAGATTTGTGTAAGAAGCGCTTCTAACCCCTAGATTACATTAAACTATTATTTAGTCACCTTTATTTTAGTTACAAAGATCTATTTTTTCATCTGGTCACTGGACAAAAATATGTTCCTAGTCGACTAATCAGAGACAATGTATCAACGTTTTAAGCAGTAGATCAACATTTAAAACAAACGTGTACCACAAAAGTTTTAATAATGTAGCAACAAGTAGGTTGACCCTGCACTTCCTTTGGAGAGCCCTGTGGTCAATTCATAAAGATTTATATTCACCTCAAGTTAGTCCGAGTAGAGATCATCCAGCAACGTGGCAACCCAGCACTGCGTTGCATAAACGAATACAGGCGTCATCATTCAGTTATCACTCAGCAGACAGACGTTCTCTAATAAACGTACGGGAAATCTATGATGTATGAAATATTTAATAGATGCGCAGAATTATCGAGCTTGGAAACGTATAAAACGCTAGCACTGAAAAGTTCCGTATGCTCCCCCCAACCCCTACAAGCCCCAATATCTAATTTAATGCAAAAATGTTTCTAAAAATGGTCATTGTCATCAGAAACGTCAAAACACGAAGTTTGATTGATTTTTTTGTCGATTTTAGCCTTTTTCTACGCCGCCACTGAAGCGATTTTCTAAAACTACAAAACAGACAAAAAGCAGGTGATTCCACCTAAAGTAAAGAAACAAACAGGACAAAGAAGCAAGACACATATTTCACTTAAGTGAGAAACATACCAGATATTGTTAGTTGTTAATTCCTAGCTACTGCCAGAATAATAATAATAATAATAGGCGCCTTTATTTATCCACAATTACGTATACATTGTAGTATAGCCAAATGTTAGACTTACATGGCGAAGTTTAGCATGCTGCTACTCTTACACTTAACCGTATAGTCGCTAGCAGATGTTCACTATCCACAAACAGATTTGGGACATTACATCGAAAGTAAAAATTAAAAAAAGAAAAAGGCATACTTTCCAAGCCCAAGTACACCAAAAAATTATTAATTTGAAGACGGAATAAAAAATAAATGAATGATTACGTAAATTATATGTTTTGCAGAATCAGAAAATTGCAAGATAATTGCAATATTTGGTTATTTATCTGAATGTTCAAGAGCTGTGTTACATTGTATGTTTTTCTTTGTGCGCAAAATAATAACATTTTAGATTTTTGTGGATTAATAAGTAGATTGTGATCTATAGAGAATTTAATTAATTTACTGACATCGTTTTGTAAAATTTGAGTAGTATTATTGATATTATCTGGGTTAAAATAATGAAGCAACTGCGTATCGTCTGCAAATGACTGGACATGAGAATTATCAATACTTTTGCTTAAGTCGAACGTATATATGAGGAACAACAGCGGCCCCAATACAGAGCCCTGAAGTACGCCTGAGGGGGTTACTATCATTTGAGACATTTCTTGGTTGAGAAAAGCACACTGAGTTCTTTGATGAAGGTAACTGTTGAAAAATGAAAGGGATATACTGTCAAGACCTATGTAATTCAATTTAGCAAGTAATAATTTATGATTGATGCTGTCAAAGGCTTTCGAATAGTCTATAGAGATTAACGCTAGTGCCATTTTCTTATCTAAGGCACTTAAAATATTGTCTTGCAGATTGAGTAGGGCAGATATTGTACTATAATTTTTTCTAAAACCGAATTAAGTGTTGAGTATAAATTTTTTTTCTATGTAAGCGGTCAATTGGAAATTTATTATTTTTTCTAAAATTTTTAATAAAATTGGTAATAAACTGAAACCATTATACTCAGTGGGTTTAATTTTTTTAGGAATTGGAATAATTAGAGCTTGTTTCCATGTGTCTGGAAAGTAGCCTTTTTCCAAACAGTCGTTAAAGATGTGGACGATGTGATGGAGAAAAACTGGCAAGCAAAGCTGAATCATTGACAGGGATATACCATCAATTCCCTTTGCATCAGATTTTAGGCTCCCGATTGCCTGTAATACGTCATTTGAACTAATCTTATTCAATGAAAAAATATATTCAGAGCTCAATTTATTTTTGAAATAGTTTTCGCAAACTAGTGAATCAACAGTTTTGTAGCTATAAACAGACATAGAATAGCCATTAATTTTGGTAGGGTCACTAAAACTTGCTGGAAGGGTTGGTTTACTACGGAAATTTATATCAAGTTGTTTGAGAGACTTCCACAATTCTTTTGAATCATTTTCATTTGCCAAATTTTCAATATGTGTCTTTTTATCCCTCCTGATCCTGTTAAGAGATTTGAAGTTTTTATAGGCGTCCACGGTCGTATCAGCTTTATATAAAGCTTGTGCAGTATTCTTTTCATCAAGGACGGTGCGCAGTTCATTAATTAACCAAGGTGATGGAATTATGTGCGAATTTTCCTATTTTTGCAAAAACCATTGCCTCATCAAAGATTACAAATACCAAAACGCTTCCTCGCTCATTGCATTTCACCTTCCACAGATTCGTACTCGTTTTCCAAGGACTTCTGCCATGTTATCCTGAATAGATAATAACAAAGTCCAATCCTCATCCAGCGTGTTGTAGGATTTTCTCATTATATTCGAGCAGCAATACAGAGTTAAACGAAGAGTCCCACTCCAAGGCAAAACTTATCAGAAATGGGGTTGGCGGAGCTTAATAACGGGTAAACAAGTCGCGAATCATGAAAATTCTGCCAACGAAAGACGAAATTTCAGTAATTAAGCGCTGCTCCGTTGCTAGATTTCAGGCGACCGCAAAGTTCGTTCGGCTCAAGCGGTAAGTTTCGCAGAATATTCAAAACTGTACTCAAGTTATACAGGGTGTGCGAACTACAGCGATCGATTACTAGAAAAGTTTATATTAGAAAATAATGAAAACTTATTGCATGAAAAGTAGACCATATCTTCTTGACAGCTAGAATCGCTAGCCACCTAGCGGTCACATAGTGTCTGTGCTATTGAACGTGAACTGAGATCCCTAACAGTTCCAACTAATCGCAGCTATGCGTTCTCTACAGTGTGATAGATGGCGCTTTGCGCTGTTTTATTCCGATAGACTGCACCTCCCGGTTAGGGAATAGTTACGATGCTTTCATTCGTTGTCCAGAAACAAGAGGCCAAGCCTGCACCATGTTGATGAGTATCCAAGAAGCACGAAACGCTCTCCTTGGTTAGCTGTCTTTTGGTCGGACAGACAAAAGCATTATGAAACATAGGATACGAGGTCTGTAGGGTAACTGATGATACTGATTTTTTTTAATTTTTTTTATTGAAATACAGGGTTTCAGTTTATTATTGCATAACTTTAAGATTCGATAGGACTTTTAAAATTAATGCATAAGGTCTATATAAACATGGGTCGAAAAATGCGTGGCTTCCGAAATACAGGGTGTTTAAATTTACTTTTTAAAATAGTTTTTTTTAAATATTTCGAACAATATTTGATCTTTAACAGTCAAAATTGGTATACAAGGGTTTTTTGGTATGACGAAACGAACCATGGGCATAGTTTTACTGTAGCCGCTAGAGGGCGCTCTCTAATGTACCTGTAGTGTATTAAATTGACCGAAAAATTTTTCTTAGTGCAATTTTTTGCTTTTTGGATAAAAAAATGATTCTTCACACTTTTCAACATAAAAAAGTTCTCCTGTGAGTTTCCGTTATAGTTAGCCGTTTTTGAGATATTTCGATTTTTAAGGGTCGATGCATTTTTAATTATTTATGGGAAAATAATATTTTTTTTACATTTTCGATTTGGGCATTACAAGTAACTAAGATGATCGTTTAGATTGTGTTTTTAAACACAGCAATAATTCCTAACTCCAAATAAACACAAAAAAACAGAATATTAATTTGTTTAATTTTCCAATATTATTTTTAACAAATTAAGTTAATTATTTACAAGTAAAATGCTATTGGATAGTTAGGACAAACATACAAAATCTAAAGTAGTTGCTCGAAATGTAAACAGAATTGTTCAATACACAATTCACATCTACGAATGATCGAACGTGGTATAGCATTTTTCAAATAAGGCCTTATTTCATCACATGCATTCATGATTCTATCCATTAGCATATCTCTTGTGGTTACGGGAGTCTGGTACACTTTTTCTTTTAGAAATCCCCACACAAAGAAATCTAATGGATTTAGGTCAGGGGATCGTGGAGGCCAGGCGATTGGTCCTCCACGGCCAGCCAGTTTCTAACTATTCTCGAATAATGAGCTGGACAATCATCAAGCTGGAACCAGGCCAATCTTCTTAAATCTAACATAACATCATCCCACATATTTGCATGTTCAGCCTTAAAAAATCCAAGAAGGTCGCAGCATTTAACCTTGCAGGCAGAAGGTAGGGTCCAAATAAATTTCTTTCCCGAACTGCATGCGGATTTTCATGCGACCAAATATGTTGATTATGAAAATTTACCACTCCACGTCTAGTGAAGCATGACTCATCGGTCCATAAAACGTTACTTAAAAACTCCCTGTTATTATCAGCTCTATCAAGAATCCACTGACAAAATGTGATTCTTCATTCTCCGTCCCCTGGATGTAGTCCTTGCACAGGTTGCAAATGATAAGGACGTCTATGGTCATTTCTAAGAACACTCTAAGAACACGGTGAACATGGCTTGCTGAAATTCCCAAGGCACCAGAAACTCACGCAGAATCATACGGGTAAATCTGCGCTGATGAACATTTATGTTTTGACCCCTTTGGAGATTTCCAAAACCATTTTCAATAAATTATATGGCGATGCACTCTTACAAATACTGAGCGAGCTTGATGTCGTCCGTTTGGAAATGTTCGTGCATATTCTCTGGCTGCTTCTGCTGCGTTTCCATTTACAAAGCCATACACAAAATGAATATCCGCTAACTCTTGATTGGAGAATAAAAATGGCATTTTTATACAACTTACAAAAAAAACAGGTAAGAGAAACTAAATTTCGTGCATTCACAATTGCAAAAAAACGTTTCAGGTTTCAACAGACAACAAAACTAACTGTCAACTAATTGACGTTTAATCTTATTCTGCTTTCAATTTCAAAAATGTTTGCAGGCACAGCCTACTTCTAAACATTATCGAGATACTGACTTTTTAACGTTATTTTATCATAAATAATTAAAAATGCATCGATCCTTAAAAATCGATATATCTCAAAAACGGCTAACTATAACGAACACTCATAGGAGAGCTTTTTTATGCAGAAAAGTGCGAAGAATCATTTTTTTTTTATTAAAAAAGCAAAAAATTGCACTAAGAAACTTTTTTCGGTCATTTTAATACACTACAGGTACAGTAGAAAGCGCCCTCTAGCGGCTACAGTAAAACTATGCCCATGGTTCGTTTTGTCGTACCAAAAAACCCTTGTATACCAATTTTCACTGTTATACATCAAATATTGTTCGAAATATTTAAAAAAAAAACTATTTTAAAAAGTAAATTTAAACTCCCTGTATTTCGGAAGCCACGTATTTTTCGACCCATGTTTATATAGACTTTATGCATTAATTTTAAACGTTCTATCGAATCTTAAAGTTATGCAACAATAAACTGAAGCAACCTTATAATTACAATTTTATATTTTAACCCTCCAAGCAACTTCCTTCTGGAGCTATACAGCGCTGCATATGGTTCTTCCACTCCTCATAGCAGCGCTGGAGCTCCGATACTGGAATAGCCTTCATCTGATCGATCAGAGCCTTCTGAATGTTTTCGATTGTCGCAAAATGAGCTTCCTAGTCTTGGTTTCTTAACTCCGGTAAGAGAAAAGAGTAACGAGCACTCAGATCAGGTGAATGAGGAGGCTGAGGAACCACAGTAATGTCTTTACTGGCCAAAAACTCGTTTATTGACATTGATGTGTGTTCGTGATCCAGTTGTTCCTGATCTGATGAACGGTGGTGAGAGTCAAATTTAACTCTTCCCCGATCATTCTGATTGTCAAGCAACAATCCTGGATTCTGCCAATATTATCATCGGTTCTTGAAGATGCAGGCCTTCCGCTCCGAAAATCCTAGGCTCTACCTAACACCATCTCCGCATATCTGTTTATCAAGAGTTTCCAATGCACTATACCGAAGTCTGAAGCAAAATCTGATAGCACAACATTGCTCAACGGTCAAAGGTAAATACGATCAAAGTGCATTGAAATTATCTGCTCCATTTTGTTTTTATCCCATTGGACATTCAGGTCCAGGCATAATTTACCTTCACTGGACAGCTATACATAACTGCTTTATTTACTTTAATCGAATAAACAGCAATTTTCCCTGCGCACAGATTAAAGAAAAGCAAATAATGCTAGCCTCACGGTTGGGGTATGCTATTAGGAAAAGCAATAATTACTAGAATCAGCAAAACGCGTTCCATCGTTGCTTGTCTGGATTCTCCATCCTGTTGTTTACACAGGATTTAATACTAGTGCTTGCTTCGCTGTTTTATGATACTCCTATAAAACTTTGTACATATTATTGGTGGTTCGTGCTCAGAGACGCTTTGTCTGGTGCTTATCTTGCTTTTTACCAGTGTATAACTGGTTGTATAGATACAGAATTGGTAAAGATGTTACTGTTAATGCTTCACACGATCCTGTGAACCAGGAGTTCCCAACCAGGGGGACGCGCCTCCCAAGGGGGGAAGTTATCACACAGGTGTATCGCACCATCTCAAAGCTTCATTTGAAATAGCTTTTATGATAGCAAAGCAATAGAAACCTCATACTATCGGTGAAAAATTAATCAGACCATGTATCCTAAAAGCCACGCAGATAATTTTAGAAGAAGATGCAGAGCAAAAAATGAAGTTTATTTCTCTTTCTAATAACACAGCCACGCGTAGAATCGCCATTAGTTAACGATGAATCCACCGACATCTTTAATTGTGCACAGTTAATAGTTTATGTTCGTTACATAGGCGGAGATATCATTCAAGACGATATTTTGTACTCCCAATCTTTGACAGCAGGTACTACACCTGAAGATATATTTAGTTCAATATCAATTATGTTGGGAAAAAAAATGATTTGGATTGGAAGAAACTCATTGGACTTTGCACAGATGGTGCACCTACAATGTTAGGTGTACGATCGGGGTTAGCTATAAAGCTCAAGGAAAAAAATTCAACAATGGTTTCCCAAAAGTCCTTTTGTACCGTTAATCGAAAAGTATTTCGGTAGCAGTAATTTAACTTGAATATCATAGTGAAAAATACCTTAAGTGTTATCAGACGGAACTTAGGGTGAAAAGTTGACGAGAAACTATTTTTCCGGGTTAGCCGTAAATTCTAGCGATATATCGACATCGAATTTGGAATCTACGTACCCGATTTACCCAGAAAACAAGTTTCCATCTCGACCATAGACGCCCAAGGGTTTTTAGAAATTTTTTATTAGTCGTTTTTTGACAAAGTTGAATTCTTGCCAGTATCTTGAAAACGAGGCATTTTCGGACGGAATGGGGCATGGATTCGATTTCAGCGACCCAAAAAGCGTATTATAAGATATGTTGCGTTCACGTTCCCGACTGCACATTTTGTGACTTTTTGGTAAGAATACCCCTATACATGGTAATTATATGTTAAAATGCTTTAAATGCTGTTCAAATGACCCTTATTCCACGTATTTTGGGCTGCCCATATCGAATCCGAGGTCGTGTTATATGCATGTGATCCCGTTTATGAGGTAGATCTAATTACTTAGCGAAAAATTGCAAAACTAGGCGTTTCTTGCGACTTTAAGGTGCTAAAAATACATTTTCACTATCGATGGCTACATGAGAGCGGAGCTTTGCACAATGAGGTAACTTGGGGCGCTGAATATGAATATCTCAGTGAAAAATTTCTCATGTGTTATCAGACGGAATTTAGGGTGAAAAGTTGACGAGAAACTATTTTTCCGGACTAGCCGTACATTCTAGCGACGTATCGACATCGAATTTGGAATCTACACACCCGACTTACCCAGAAAACAAGTTTCCATCTCGATCATAGACGCTCAAGGGTTTTTAGAATTTTTTTATTAGTCGTTTTTTGACAAAGTTGAATTCTTGCCAGTATCTTGAAAACGAGGCATTTTCGGACCGAATGGGCCATGGATTCGGTTTCAGCGACTCAAAAAGCGTATTATAAGATATGTTGCGTTCATGTTCCCGAGTGACCCATTTTGTGCCTTTTTGGTAAGAATACCCCTTACATGGTAATTAAATGTTAAATGCTTTAAATGCGGTTCAAATGACCCTTATTCCACGTATTTTGGGCTGCTAATATCGAATCCGAGGTCGTTTTACATGTATGCGATCCCGTTTATGATGTAGATCTAATTACTTAGCGAAAAATTGCAAAACTAGGCGTTTTTTGCGACTTTAAGGTGCTAAAAATCCATGTTTACTATCGATGGCTACTTGAGAGCGGAGCTTTGCACAATGAGGTAGTTTGGGGCGCTGAATATGAATATCATAGTGAAAAAGTTCTTAAGTGTTATCAGACGCAATTTAGGGTGAAAAGTTGATGAGAAACTATTTTTCCGGGCTAGCCGTAAATTCTAGCGATGTATCGACATCGAATTTCGAATCTACGCAACCGATTTAACCAGAAAACAAGTTTCCAACTCGATCATAGACGCGCAAGGGTTTTTAGAAATTTTTTATTAGTCGTTTTTTGACAAAGCTGAATTCTTGCCAGTATCTTGAAAACGAGGCATTTTCGGACGGAATGGGCCATGGATTCGGTTTCAGCGACCCAAAAAGCGTATTATAAGATATGTTGCGTTCACGTTCCCGACTGACCCATTTTGTGACTTTTTGGTAAGAATACCCCTCATGGTAATTATATGTTAAAATGCTTTAAATGCGGTTCAAATGACCCTTATTCCACGTATTTTAGGCTGCCTATATCGAATCCGAGGTCGTTTTATGTGTATGTGACCCCGTTTATGATGTAGATCTAATTACTTAGCGAAAAATTACAAAACTAGGCGTTTTTTGCGACTTTAAGGTGCTAAAAATCCATTTTTACTATCGATGGCTACATGAGAGCGGAGCTTTGCACAATGAGGTAATTTGGGATGCTGAATATGAATATCACAGTGAAAAATTTCTTAAGTGTTATCAGACGGAATTTAGGGTGAAAAGTTGACGAGAAACTAATTTTCCGGGCTAGCCGTAAATTCTAGCGATGTATCGAAATCGTATTTGGAATCTACGCACCCGATTCACCCAGAAAACAAGTTTCCATCTCGATCATAGACGCTCAAGGGTTTTTAGAAATTTTTTAATAGTCGTTTTTTGACCAAGTTGAATTCTTGTCAGTATCTTGAAGACGAGGCATTTTCGGACGGAATGGGCCATGGATTCGATTTCAGCGACTCAAAAAGCGTATTATAAGATATGTTGCGTTCACGTTCCCGACTGACCCATTTTGTGACTTTTTGGTAAGGATACCCCTATACATGGTAATTATATGTTAAAATGCTTTAAATGCGGTTCAAATGACCCGTATTCCATGTATTTGGGCTGCCCATATCGAATCCGAGGTCGTTTTATATGTATGTGACCCCGTTTATGATGTAGATCTAATTACTTAGCGAAAAATTGCAAAACTAGGCGTTTTTTGCGAATTTAAGGTGCTAAAAATCCATTTTTACTATCCATGGCTACATGAGAGCGGAGCTTTGCACAATGAGGTAATTTGGAGCGCTGAATATGAAAGTTATATCCATCATCACCCTGTATAATATTATAATTATTACCTGGTACTTGTATTTATTGCTAGCATTGTCGCTACGCTTTGGAATCTTATCTCGCGCCTTGAAGTTCACATGTTAACATCCTCTGTATCAGCATATTATATTTCTATGGCATTGTACTAAATCCATGTTTGAGCAAATCTTGTCACTCCTTGTCTAACCGTCCTGTTTTACGCATCGTCGTGACAAGGTTTCACAAAAGTCCTTTTGTACCGTTAATCGAATAATAAGTATTTCGGTGGCAGTAATTTAACCTGCACATACGAGGCGGCACAATCGTATCATACAGATCATGCTTTGATGTAGTGAGGTTTTTTGATTTCGTGCACTACTGTTTCTGACAAAATCCTCTTCTTTTAGCACCACATGGAAAATTGTAGGAACTTATTTTAACGGCTTGTGAAGTATAGAGTCAATCTACTTGACGCCATTTCTATCGGTTGACTAATTTAGTACAACAAAATACTTTCTCTATGCTTTGAAAAAAAAAAACTAAAGTAGCTTAAGTTCCACAATTTTCTTGTCTCTAATAATTGATGTACCTGGTAAAGTAAAAGAATCTCAACCCCAGTACAATGAACCCCCTGATACAGAAAAATGAGACAATCGATCTCGATACGCTCGAGTAATCTGATTAGTGCTCTGGCTCTGTATCGGCATCCACCCTAAGAACAAACGGCCACCGGTCGAAACCCTTCATTTATTATTTACCTTCGACCACCCTTCGTCAGGGAAGGGGGAGTTTCCGGCACAGCTTCCGGTTAGAATCGAGTACTTGCGTAAGCCCGGTTGCGGTCTTGCTAACGCCCGAGATTCGGTATTCGGAATAATATTAGCTCAACATTCAAAGGGTAAGATCGATTTGATAGGGTGGAAGCTTACCGATTGGGATAAGAATTATATAGATCCACTTGATAAACGTCATCCATTACTTAGGGTTAGTGCTGGCGGATATCTTACGAACTGTGATTATGTAACTGATATTTTTGAATCATGAATCACGACTATTATGGAATACTGTTAAAAGCGTGGCGTGATCACGACTTCGGCAAGTAGGCGCTTTATGAACAAACAACCGTATAGGCGGCTTCGACGCAGTGAGTTTCAAGCCGTTTACAAGGGTTCAGCTGCTCCAAAACTGACACTCCATTTTTCAATATTTTTGAATGAAATCCATACAGTATGTTGAGAAGATAACTGCCCAGGGTGGTATAGGAGCACTTTTTGAAATTTTGTTTTTGCAAAAGTTTTATGATAGGTTGAAGTGCGCACTTTTTCTGTTCAACTTCGCGATTTATTTAAAAAGAACCTAGCGAAAAAAATTAAAAAGTGGCTCTACAGCATCCTGTGGGGTTTTGTTTTCAGCATTCTGTGAAAATTTCAACCAAAAATATCAAAAAATAAAGCGTCAATTTCGAAGCGCGCAAACCTCTACAAATCGTATTTTGGACAAATTTTGTCTACTGTTTCGTGCTGCCAACCCAAGCGTTGCGGCGCTATGTACGGACTAATAAAGGACGTATTCAGATAATTTGGTGGCCCTATTTCATATAATGTCGCGTACATAAGTCGTTCTGCAAATAGGTACTCATAATCGCGATCGCTCATACTCCTCGATTTTAAAGCCGTTTTACTTCCCACGTCATTGTAATCGCGAAAAATTTCTAAAATGAGATGTTATGTTTTTTTAAGTCATATGAAAAACTGTATCACTCATCAACTTGGAAATAACCGCTCGGATTTTTATGAAATTTCCACACGGGTTACTAGTATGCCAAAGCTTTGTAGTTTTAGTCCAGTGGCAACGGTGCTATAGGCAAAAAAGAAAAAGTAACAATTGCTGAAACTCCGTTTTTGACGTTACAGATGTTCCTTATCATTGGCAGAAAAAAATTGTACTGCTTAAAAAGTGGGGATTGGGGGAAGGTGATTCTAAATGTTGCATCTTTGATATCAGTGAAACACGTTCTATTATTAAGAAGCTTCTGATCTCAGTGGTTAAAGGAAATTTAAGTAGCGAAAATACGACGAATAATGAGCTCACGATGTGAAAAAGTCGGTACCTGCTCTATAGGTTTGACACCAAGAGCCAACAGATCTATCTGCCACTGCCGACAGTAGGGAAGAATTAATTCGGATATCACTCCAGTCAAGTATAGGGGAATTTAGCGTGGAACTTTTAAATTATCGATATGTCAAGGAAATATGTTTTTGAGAACGATAATTTGGTAGATTTTATACCTTTTTTCATTTGAATTTCATGACCCGTGAAATGTACCTATTTCGCCGTTACCTTCAATTTGTGTTCTGCAGTTTGTGATGTTTTTCTGGATATAATCAGAACATAACTGCCTAAAGTGCTGTCAGAGCTTTTTACAAAATTTTGTCTTTGCGCAAGAATTATGCTGGATTGTAATGCTTACTATACTAAGTGACATATAAATCCGAACACCCAGTTTGAATGGTTTTATTTTAATAAAATTTTGTATAAGTACTTAATGAAGCATAGTAAGTAAATGATAAAAATTTCAAAATGATTGCACTGCTTTAAAGCCCTTTGACCTTTAATAATGTGTGGATGCACCCTGATGTCCTAGGCATTCTCCAACGCGCCTAGGCATGCTTCTGATCAGGTGGTCAATGTCCTCCTGTGCTATCTCATTCCAGGCAACCACCAACTCCTCTCGAAGTGCTTCTAGAGTCTGAGGAGGACGTTGCAAATTGAGCAATCTCCTACCCATCATATCCCACACGTGCTCAATTGGGGATAAGTCGGGAGATCTTGGTGGCCATGGTAACAATGTGACATCATTATGTTGAAAGAAGTCTATTGTGACTCTTGCAACATGTGGTCGGGCATTATCTTGTTGGAAAGTTGGATCTGCCAGGGTGTCAAGATAGGGTAAAAGATGGGGTTCTAGAACTTCGTGGATATAACGCTGCGCGTTAATGTTACCTCTGATGAAGATTAAAGGTGACCTGGAACCATAAGCTATAGCACCCCAAACCATAACTCCAACAGTGTGATGAACATGTCTTTCAACAAAAAACTGTGGATTCCTCCTTTCACCACGTCGCCTTCTAACCCTGGCACGACCATCGTGCATGCCTAAAAAAAATCGAGACTCATCACTAAAGACAATACTGTTCCATTCCTGATCCCAGAGTGACCGTTGTCTGCACCACTCAAGGCGATTACGTCGGTGTTCTCGAGTTAAAGGGAGGACCCAGTGTGACCGGTATGAAAACAAGCCAAAACTTCTCATTCGTCGGTAAACACTTCGCATGCCAATAGGTCTTCCGTGTTCTGCAAACCATTCATTTGCAATGGACCTGGTAGTGGAGAAACGGTCCCTTAAGGCCAATAATCTTAGGCGGCGATCTTCACGGTCTGTTGTTCTACGGCGGCGTCCAGTGCCCCTTGCTCTTTGCGTACGGCCTTCTCGACAACACCTAACCACAGTGTCTACACTTCTTTGCACTCTAACTGCAATTGTCCGAAAAGAAAGTCCAGCTTCCCGAAGTCCCACTATACGGCCCCTATCAAACTCACTAAGTTGACGAAATCGTACAGGTCTCCGTACTCTAGGCATCGTAACCGATCGTAAACGATGTCAAGAACCAAAATCCGCCAACGTTGATTCCTTACTGCGGCAGAAATATTCATTTTTAGAGCGTTAGTGAATTAAAAAATAGCAGTATCAAGACCGGAATGTCCAACTGATAAGGCTGAAAATTTCTTCACTTGTTATTTACAGTAAGATAAATACATTCACCAACTTTTATTAAAATAAAACCATTTAAACTGGGTGTTCGGATTTGTATGTCACTTAGTATATTTGTGCTCAACTTCTTGATATTTTAAAAAGATCCTAGTGGATAAAATCGAAAAAGTGGACCGTTAGCACCCTGTGGGCTTTGTTTTGAGCAAGAGTTTCATTTGGAAATAATAAAAAATGAAACTTAAGCTGAAGTGCAAATCGGTTTTTGGGCGAAATTAGTCTACTGTTTCGTCCTGCCAGTCCAAGCGACGCGACGGTGCGTTCCGACTAAGAAAAAACGCATTCAAGTAATTTGATATATTTCCTTAAATAAATTCAAGAACTCAAATTTAAATTCGTTTATTCATGTCAGTAAAGACAATTATGTTTACAAGGGTCATGTGGTACATGGTAACAATTGAATGAGGGTCATAAAAATATCTTATGCCGTCAAAATAAGAGGAAACAGTTAGGTAGTTTTTGCAAAGCAATAAACAGGTAGGCTTATACCTGGATTAAGTACATTTCTTGTCTACTATAATAGGTAGATGGAGGCGATGCTGCCAGAAATGGATGTGTGCGATCAATAAACAAACCACAAGACTGAATTCCGGTGTCCAATGATTTTTGTATTGCCTTACTAGAAAACTCTGTTAGGTATATGATGGAGTTTACTAGAACTTTACAGCTTGTTGTCTGCCTTCTTCTACAAACTTCACCAAATCGAGACCTTATCCTCCGATGAAGGCGCGACAACGTACTGTCCTGTGATTTGGTGACTTGTTCGATCTGCAAGATCTCGTCGTCACTTTTTTTTATTTCCCTAAAAATTTTCGCTTAGCAACCTACAAATCAATGTAGTTAATGTCAGGTTTTTGATTGAATTCGCCAGAAAACTATTCATTTTCTTTGGAATTGCAATCCGAATTGTTAGTTATTTTTATATCTGCTTTTTTTGGTCTAAGTTTCTTTTCAAAATTCTTGCGTTTGAGTCTTTGTTCCATCTTAGCGATAAGCGAGGTTGGACTAAGCTTAGAACGCAAATGTATTCAGACCACATATACAGGCCGCTGGGTATTGTGGCTCACTACAGCTGCGGCACATCTTCCATGGTATGACCTCGTCTTGCAATAATTTATTCGCTTACCCGAATGTATTTTGCGAATATTGAGTTAACCTGCTCCACACTATTGTTGACCTCATCGTGAATTAAACTCACTGCATTCGTAAACGAAATGGTCGCATATGACCATTTATTGTCCATTATCAGCCTTGATAAAAAAAGGCACTCAAGAACAATCACACCAATATCGAGGAACAGTAACAAGGGGAGAAAAATACTAAATGATCACTTGGTGAGTACCAAAATAAGAAACTATTTACATTTTAGATCGCTAATCATCCTTGCCTCTTTTAAAGTAACACCGACGACCATCAAGGGCCAGCCTACCCTCGTTTCCTTTTCACCCCCCCCGTTACCTCAGCAGATGGTGCTCGTGACTGTAGGAGCCCCGTTAACGACATAAAAAAAATAAAAGCAATTCAAGAATAGCACATAAAACCTCGTTTGTACATTTTACTTCTTGTAATGACTTAAGCGCAATGGATTTCTGCTCTGGCCACAAGTAACTCACGTGACAGCGCACAAATTCCTGCAACTTTTATTCCGCCGCCACCCTGATGCCAGCATTGCATCCAGAGAAAGAATCGGGCAGCAACGTTCACGCAAGATTAAACATATCTTTGGCTGAGAAAAGCGAATTTTTAATATTGAAACAACGTTCAAGAATGCCGTCTGCGATCCTTTCCTCCCCTTTTTGTTCTTTTATTACCAGCGGCTCGGAATACGCTGATTCACTGGAAAATGTAGCTGAAGGCAGCTTGAAACAACACAAGTACCGATGCGCTGTTAGCATTGTCGTGGTAGCGCGGAATTGTTTTAAGAATCTTTTAAGAGAAATACGACAGCAGTAATGACATCTAGTCTAGTCCATTTTTGTCAAAAATTAATTTAGTACTCGTACGTTAAGCTTATGATAATATTGTGAACTTCCATTTGCTACATGCAGCGTCTATCTATCTGTGATAATAAGAAAGTTACGACTTTCCAGCTCATGTCAAGTCACATTCAATACAATGGAAAAAAAAATATTTCAAAAAGAATTATCTTAAAACTACTTATTTGGACTTAACCTAGTCTGGCCCTGAGGTAGAGACTGTAAAAGTATATCCGCATAGATTTAACAGTCAGATAAGCAATGGACTCCGAGAGAGTTTTTTTGCAATTTCAGCTTTCACCTTCACATACGAGCCCCTTCAGTTGGCCCACTTCAAGATTTATACCAAAATATGCCTTTATAAACTAAACATGACGAAACTATTTACTTCTAAAACAATTTATTTTCTCAAAAACATTTTAGATACACTCTAGTCGTAAAAAATACATATTTGAAATCACTAATAGAACATCTGAACAAATAAACAATGTGCGAATAAATGCACGAAGTTAACAAAGCAACAATTGAAAGATTACCATTGGGTAACAACACCTTTATTTTCAATTACGGCTGAAATTCTTTGGGGCATAGTTTTGGAAAAAATTTGGTGTAAATCAATCCCATATTTCTTGAAGCTTTTGTCTCAGTTCGGTGATTGCACGAGCAGGATGTTGTCGTAGAACCTTTTTCATCTCGTGCCACAAAGTTTCAATAGGTGACAGATCTGGACTGCTAGAAACCCATTTCAAAAGTGATACATTATTTTCTTCCATCCATTTTATAGCCTTTTTTGAGGTATGGCACGCTACACCATCTTGCTGAAACACAAAATCTTGGCCGGATGCCAAACATTCTTCCATCACTGGTAAAAGCGATTCTTCTAAAATTGCCAAATGTTTGTTTGTATCCACATTTCCATCAATAAAATGAAGTTTTCCTACTCCTTTTGATGACATAATGCTTAATTTTTTTTGCGAATAACTCTACTGCGACTGTCACCAACACAAACTTCGAATCGGGCCTCATCACTCCATTGTATTGCACACCATTGTCGAGGTGTCGATTGCCTATGTTCTTTAGCCCATCTAAGCCGATTTTTCTTTTGCAGTGGAGTTAATGGTGGCTAGCAGCTGCGGTGTCCTGGCATTTAGGCTTTTGCCTGCGCGGTTGCTTCGGTATACATGTGTCTTGAAGTAAAAAGAAATTGAGAATCTTGTCTCTCACCTCGTCCGTTCTCACCTTTGCACGGCCATCCTGCATCCCCAAACAGAATCTGGATTCATCGCTAATCGCTAATCGTATTCTGATCGAGTTCCCAGTTCAGCCGTTCTCGAAACCAAGCTGGTCGATAACACCGGTGCCAAGGAGTGAGACGTAGGACAAACTGCGAGATATTTGACGTCGTTGCAATTTGAGATGGTAACGCGCAAAACATACAAAGCCCAGGATCGCATACGGTAGGCATTCTCGCTCCCAAAGGGACGTGTGGCCCTTCAAACGGACAAGCTAGCATTACGTTATCTGTGGTGTTTAAATATGTACCGGACACGTCTAGAAAACTCCAAAACTCCTCCGAAAACGCAAAAACCAATCCGGAAGAAAAAGTGCCATTGGTTCAAAAATATCTAACTTTAATTGATATATTTCTGACCCAAATCTCGTTCAGCTAAGGTCCATTACTTTATTCCTTGATTTGAGGAGCTAGATTTCTTTAAAACAACGAAATTACCTCATTTGAAGTACTTGTTGTCTCCAATCAATATTCCAATTTCGGAGAAACTTGTGTTCTTGGATCAAGTTATCTCTTTACCATTCCACGTATGACATGTTTGTGTAACGGTAAATTTCGCTTCGGTTTCCTAGGTACGCGGGATGTCTTTTAAGTTTGGCATATAGAAACATAGTAGGCCACGCGGATCGAACGTCAGTACTGAATCTTAACCTCTTTAGTAAACTTAAATTCAAAGTTTCACAACAATACGTGCAGTGTTCTCACTACAGTGAATTTTTAAGTGTCCTCAAGTCATTAGAAAAATGGAACTCAACCGAGAACATTTTCGCGCCATAATTTATTACAACTTTCGGAGACAAGAATGCCTTACTGAGTTACTGTCTGTTTTCGGCAGCGAAGCGCCACATCAGTCGACAATTTCCTGTTGGTATCGAGAATTCAAAAGTGGACGGGTGAGTCTTAGCGACGATCCCAGGGTGGGTGCACCAAAAACGACAGTCACCAGAAAAACGTCGATGCTGTACGCAAACTCATCACTGAAGACAGACATGTGACATATCGCAAGATTGAGGCGTCCTTGAAGATCTCAAAGACGTCAATTCAAAAAATTTTACATGAAGAATTAGGAGTAAGAAAATTAGTTTCTCGCTGGATACTCCACCTGTTGACTGAAGAGCAGAAACCAGCCAGGGTTAATTGGTGTGAAAAAACGCTTCACCGTTTCAATTCCGGAAACTCAAAAAATGTGTACAGCATTGTTAGTGGTAATCAATCGTGGATTTACTGTTATGAACCAGAAAATAACCGACAGTCGGCTGTTTGGGTGTTCCAAGGTGAAGAAAAGCCAACAAAAGTCATCCGTTCTCAAAGTGTTTCGAAAAAGATGGACGCGACATTTGTGTCAAAAGCGGGTCATATTGCAACAATTCCTCTTAATGAGCAAAGAACTGTTACTGCGGATTGGTGTACCACCATTTGTTTGCCAAAAGTCGTCACCGAGCTTCGAAAAATCAACCCCAAAAGAAGAATCATCCTCCACCAAGACTATGCAAGCTCGCACACAGCCCAAAAAACAAGGCAGTATTTAACGGAAGAAAACGTGGAATTATTGAACCATCCTCCATATAGCCCCGATCTAAGTCCTAACGATTTCTTCACTTTCCCGAAAATTAAAAACAGACTGCGTGGTCAAAGGTTCCAGTCACCAGAAGAAGCAGTTGACGCATTCAAAAATGCCGTTTTGGATCTGCCAGCTGTTACCCTCGTGCCAGGGGGGTGGTTGTAGATGCACTTCCCTGCACGATGAATGTTACTTCTGGGGTTCGAAGTGGTTGTTGATTTGGAGGATTAGGGCGCTGGGGGAAATGAAAAGATTGCCAACTCCCAGAGCTTGCCCAAAATCTATTTATTTTTAATAAAGCACCTGAAGGGTGCTATGACAAGGTTTGCAACAAACTACCTGAAGGGTGCTATGACAAGGTTTGCAACAAACTACCCGAAGGGTGCTATGACAGGATTTTCAAGTATTCAAAATGATCACAGTAAGCTCAAAATTTCACTTTGCAATGATTAATCGATCACCTAACAACAAATGAAAACGAACATTAGTGACTTACCAAGTTTCCGGGGGTATGCATACCTCAGGATCACACCAGCTGTGAAGTTAGGATAAATAATCCATATTAAGTGAAATTAGCTGCTTAAGTATATGGATGCAGTTCGACGGGGTTTCAGCACATGGCGTCTGTGGACATTGGCAACAGCTGAATCAGCTCCCTTCCTCAGGGCGTGGAAAAGTCGTCAGGGCTTCATCTGAAGATATCAGCAGTAGTTTGGTGGAGAAAACGTAAGGTGAAGAAGACGAAAAGTTGGAAGAAGATGAAAAAGTTGGAAGAAGATGAAAAAGGCCTGAAACAAAAATCCAATATGGCGCCGGGTTCCATTTTAACGCAAGCCGAATTGCTTACCTCTGTAGGAAGGTGGCCTAAAAGTGTCGGCTACAACGCCTTAAAAGCGTCGAAGACTCCCGGTAGGATTATATGAGACATAAAAAGGAAGAACGCTTAGACTTCATTTGGTGTAAAGATCCGCAAAATGCGTGCTTCTCAACAGAGCTACGACCAAAAAGTGAAGTCTTTTCAACTTGGACACGGAACGCAAAGTTCGAGAGGAGCAATGGAGCAGTGCGTCGGCTTTCTCACAGAGTGTCCTAACCAACGTTTAGTAAATTTTACAGGAAGGCAATAAAACGAAATCAGCGTGCGGTTAATTGAGCATTGTATGAAAAGTTTAGATATTTCCGTATTGAAAATTTCACTGTATCAGCCCATATTTATTGTCGATCATATGCTGTTTCAATATTTGCGGTAGCTAATCAAGTTAATTTGGAAGAAATTGGAAAACGCACGTAGGTCACTTCGTTGAAATTTTCAGAAGCTTCCTGTCAGATAGAGCTAAAATACATTTTTATTAACGTTCTTATTATACTTTTTTAAGATATACAGGATTTATGTCATTTACTTATAAACAAAGAATCATATTTCCAGCCAAAGGGGCGATTATCTCAAAAAATCTCTTTATTGCTTAATTCTTTAAGTAATCGTTGGTCTGCTAACAGCAGAGTTTACGTAAAAAAGTTCAGATCGGCTTTTGAATTTTGGATTCCCCCGTACAAAATTTCCCTGAATGTCCATGCCTAAAACTAATTTAGACTATGACACAAATATTAGACGATGAGATGAAGAAGACATCTCGAACCCCAAAGTAATTTTTATTAAAAGAAAAGCAACTAATTTCAACATTATCTTTTTGACATATTAGCAGTTACTGTTGATGTATTATCATACACAAAACAAACAAAGGCAGAGTTGTTAATAATTCAATCCGTTTCATGGGGCAATTTTCTAAAGATGTTTTGGAATTCTGGTGAAGGTACAACGGCTGTTGGATTTTCACATAACGAAAGTAAGTCGGAGTACTTCTTTTTTGTTATCTTTACTGGTTCCTTATTAAGTTGTTCTAGTTTAATATCATTTATATTAATACTTTTTGTCGTCAGTCTTTTTAACTCAATACAGTCAACTAGAATCGTAGTAGCTAGACTTGAAAAATATTTTGGTGGGCATGTCTTTTCTTACCATAAACTCCATAATACCTGTTCATTTAATATTCTGCCCTTTCTCAGTCTGCCGTGTGGACAACACTCTTACATCTTTTGAAAGTTTCTTGAAGTCAAAAAAATTCATTGGGATTGCTAAATCGAAAAACCGGATAGAGTTGTGAGGGTTCAAAGAGATCTCCAGCTCTCCTTATTGCAGTATGAATTGCATTTTGGCCATGATTCGACCACCGAGGTGGTCATTTAGGTCTCTTCGTGTAAATTATATATTTACTTTTGTAGATAAGACACCCAGGGCTTAATGATATGTTGCCTACACTAAAAGATATATAGTTATGCCTCTTCGTCAGATTAACCGGCAAGGAATAATACACCTATATGCGGGTTATCTCAATTTTTTATATTTTGTCAGTTAGGCGACTTCGTGAGAAAGGCGACGAGTGGAACAACAGCGGACTGTTCCCGGACTGAAAGGACCGAACACTTGTCAAAATGTAACATTGAGGTTAGGAAAGAAACGTAAACAATTCTCAGATGAAGGGGCCTCAACTACAAAATGAGATCATAGGTGGAGAGTTACGTATAAACCATAGAGAAAATCTTCAAGTAGTTAAACTAGAAATATGTATTGTTTAGTGTTTACGATTATTGCAGGGTCACGGCAGTTCCTACAAGGTTTGGACATCGTTTGGGGCTGATCCCACGGACCACGATAGCACCTAGGACTTAAGATTGTGAATCTAGTCTTGGTAACCGCTCACAGTGTACAATTTTCAGCTAATAAATCTTGAATTCCGAGGTAAGAGTATGATTTCAAATTAAACCCGTAACACAGCAAACGAAAATTGGTTCGAGCGCATGCAGATGTGTATTAATCTCCGAGGAGAATACTTCGAAAAACAATAAAGTCATTTAAAACTACCTACCGTGTTGTTTTATTTCCATATGCAAAACTTAAAAGACATCCCTCGTATCGCTTCTCCTCAGTGTGCATGCACCTTTAAGCGTCCGCCTCGAACGAGGTAAGTCGTGGGTACGAAACATTTCTGTTAACCCTGTATGCTTTTGGCAGGTCTACAGGCGCGAAGCATGTCCCTTTTTCCTTTTACTAAACAGCAGTAGATGTTTCATCGCTGCCTCGACGACAATGTTGCAGCAACCTTATTTCCAGCTAACAGACAGATGAAATGAAAATAGAAGAGGCGTTACATGAATGCCAAGGATACCGGGACCAAAACATCCTCTGTCAACGGAACCGGGGCAAAACGAGAACGTCGCAAATCGAAACGTAATTAACTAAATAAGTAAAAAACAGGGGACAGCCACGCCAGGAATTGCGGCATTCGCATCGGTAAGCAATTCGTTGCCGTCGGTGATTGTCCTGTAGTCCAGTAATTAGAGACGAAAACGTTGATTTTGCATTTTGTCGCTGTTTTTGTGAATTCTTCGGAACATTTCAAATATAACTGTATACGTTTATAATATTGCTCGGAAACAGCATGAAACATCCTATAATATGACAATAACTGTAGATCAATATCTTTAGTAATTATGGAAATATACTGAGTGACAACAAAGGTGTGTTTATTAGCCCTTTCAATCCGGATTTGTTTTTTTAACATTACTGTTTTAAAATGTTGTACACCTATGTAAAAATAAACTAAAAAGAGGTTATTTGGTGAAATAAATTTTTATTTCAAACAGGTTTTTATAAAAATAATGGGTTTTGTTGGCGGGACACATTTGTCCCAAAGGTTACGTAATTCAGGTATGGTATGGCGTAAATCAATCTACGCATAATGGAAAATCACACATCCTGGACAAGAGTTTGGTTCTCTTTTCAATTTTTTCTTCGAGAGAAGCGACAGCACCTTCTTCTTGTCTTGTCTTAGATAAATGATCACCAACATTACTTAGATCCGTGCATGGTTGTGAATGTCGGCCAACTTTTCTGGTCCTTTTACGTTTCACACCTTTTCTACCATGAGCAATCAGTAACTGTTTTACGACGTATTGGATGAAGGTAGTATTTTTTTGATGTGTTTCTCTGAATAGTATAAAAGAATTATGAACCGCCATCATAAGAGATTTATAATAGACTTTTCGCCACCACTTCGCAAATTTTCTGTTGATATCATATAGAGAAACCATTTGATCGGCATGGTCCACGCCGCCCATATACTTATTGTAAAACTCTATAGCTTCAGGGCACGGAACTTCTGAACTTGGTCCGTCTTTCATTTTTCTTCTAACTTTAGTTATTGTAGCTTTATGACAATTAAGTAAAACAAAGTCTTTAGTATCTTGCCATCTAATAGCTAAAGTTCCCTGATTACTATACTAAGTGACATATAAATCCGAACACCCAGTTTAAATGGTTTTATCTTAATAAAAGTTGGTGAATGTATTTATCTTAAAAATTTTCAGCCTTATCAGTTGGACATTCCAGTTTTTATACTGCTTTTTTTAATTCACTAACGCTCTAAAAATGAATATTTCAGCAGCAGTAAAGAATCAACGTTGGCGGATTTTGGTTCTTGACATCCTTTACGATCGGTTACGATGCCTAGAGTACGGAGACTTGTACGATTTCGTCAACTTAGTGAGTTTGATAGGGGCCGTATAGTGGAACTTCGGGAAGCTTGACTTTCTTTTCGGGCAATTGCAGTTAGAGTGCAAAGAAGTGTAGACACTGTGGTTAGTTGTTGTCAGGCATGGCTGCGAGAAGGCCGTACGCAAAGAGCAAGGGGCACTGGACGCCGCCGTAGAACAACAGACCGTGAAGATCGCCGCCTAAGATTATTGGCCTTAAGGGACCGTTTCTCCACTACCAGGTCCATTGCAAATGAATGGTTTGAAGAACACGGAAGACCTATTGGCATGCGAAGTGTTTACCGACGAATGAGAAGTTTTGGCTTGTTTTCATACCGGCCACACTGGGTCCTCCCTTTAACTCGAGAACACCGACATAATAGCCTTGAGTGGTGCAGACAACGGTCACTCTGGGATCAGGAATGGAACAGTATTGTCTTTAGTGACGAGTCTCGATTTTGTTTAGGCATGCACGATGGTCGTGCCAGGGTTAGAAGGCGACGTGGTGAAAGGAGGAATCCACAGTTTTTTGTTGAAAGACATGTTCATCACACTGTTGGAGTTATGGTTTGGGGTGCTATAGCTTATGGTTCCAGGTCACCTTTAATCTTCATCAGAGGTAACATGAACGCGCAGCGTTATATCCACGAAGTTCTAGAACCCCATCTTTTACCCTATCTTGACACCCTGGCATATCCAACTTTCCAACAAGATAATGCCCGACCACATGTTGCAAGAGTCACAATAGACTTCTTTCAACATGATGATGTCACATTGTTACCATGGCCACCAAGATCTCCCGACTTATCCCCAATTGAGTACGTGTGGGATATGATGGGTAGGAGATTGCTTAATTTGCAACGTCCTCCTCAGACTCTAGAAGCAGTTCGAGAGGAGTTGGTGGTTGCCTGGAATGAGATACCACAGGAGGCCATTGACCACCTGATCAGAAGCGTGCCTAGGCGCGTTGGAGAATGCGTAGCACATCAGGGTGCATCCACACATTATGAAAGGTCAAAGGGCTTTAAAGCAGTGCAATCATTTTGAAATTTTTATCATTTACTTATTATGCGTCATTAAGTACTTATACAAAATTTTATTAAAATAAAACCATTTAAACTGGGTGTTCGGATTTATATGTCACTTAGTATATAACGTAACTGGTTCAGTTAATAATAAGCCACGATATGTAAAAAAAAGTAATATCACAAATGCCGACCGAAGAGCATTAAGAAGAATAATCGTGAAAAACAGGCGTGTCAATTATTTACAATTAAGTGCTCTGTGGAGTGGCGCTGTTGGAAGGAGAATTTCGAGGTCCACAACTCATAGAGAGGCCCACAAACTGGGATTTAGCACTTGCAAGGTAAGTTTTCTTATAAAAAAAGTGAAGTAAAAACCCTAAAGTTGCACAACTTGTTTATAGGCCAAAGAAAAGCCACTATTAACTCCACTGCAAAAGAAAAATCGGCTTAGATGGGCTAAAGAACATAGACAATGGACACCTCAACAATGGTGTGCAATACAATGGAGTGATGAGGCCCGATTCGAAGTTTGTGTTGGTGACAGTCGCAGTAGACTTATTCGCAAAAAAATGAAGCATTCCACGTTGACTGTCTGAAGAGAAAAGTGAAATTTCCAGCATCCATTATGGTCTGGGGCAGAATGTCGTCAAAAGGAGTAGAAAAACTTCATTTTATTGATGGAAATGTGGATACAAACAAATATTTGGCAATTTTAGAAGAATCGCTTTTACCAGTGATGGAAGAATGTTTGACATCCGGCCAAGATTTTGTGTTTCAGCAAGATGGTGCAGCGTACCATATCTCAAAAAAGGCTATAAAATGGATGGAAGAAAATAATGTACCACTTTTGAAATGGGTTACTAGCAGTCCAGATCTGTCACCTATTGAAACTTTGTGGCACGAGATGAAAAAGGTCCTACGACAACATCCTGCTCGTTAAATCACCGAACTGAGACAAAATATGGGATTGTTTTACACCAAATTTTGGCCAAAACTTGGTTAACACTATGCCCCAAAGAATTTCAGCTGTAATAAAAAATAAAGGTGATGTTACCCAATGGTAATCTTTCAATTGTTGCTTTGTTAACTTCGCGAATTTATTCGCACATTGTTTATTTCTTCAGATGTTCTATTAGTTATAGGTCAAATATGTATCTTTTACGACCAGAGTGTGTATAAAACGTGTTTGAGAAAATAAATTGTTTTAGAAGTAAATAGTTTCGTCATGTTTAGTTTATAAAGGCATATTTTGGTACAAATCTTGAAGTGGGCCAACTGAAGTGGGAAGGGGCTCGTAGATTAGAAATTTTCAAGCGCTACACGATAAAAATAAAAATTCATGGCTATCGGTTAAGCCGTCGCTGAGATATACCTGGCGTCCTTTATTGATGGGTCACCCGGTACAGGACAGTTGGTTATTTTCAAACTACACATCTTTGTCACTCTCGATTGTAGAAATGCACGCATAAGATAAACACATTGAAAAATGCATGGATCCAATACACGGACCTTATCTGACTCCATGCCAGAACAGATTACGAAATGTCAGCTTTTTCTGGGCATTTCATTAGCAGCTTGATAAAGACCCCAAAGCCCTATTTACGTCTATCTCTCGCCGCTTAACGGAAACAAGGCGACCCAAAAAATGAAAAATGGCTAACGATTAACAGCTAACGAGGGATTTCGTGTACGCATATATATGTCTAGTGACAGTACAAAAGCACCGAGGATGATACCAGCCAGTCGGGCTTAGGCAGAAGATCGTTAAAAACTTCCACGGGGTCGTTTATAACCTTAATTGCGTCGGGTTGCGATGGGCTTACCTGGGGATGGATTCAAACTCAGCCAAGGCATGAGGCATAAATACTTGGGATGGAGCTATATGCTGTTTACCTGTCACATGTATGGTTTGAGCCTAATCCTAAAGGTAACATGGATTAGAGAGAATAGCATGTTAAACTGGATTACATTAGATTGCGTGTCTTCGGTATGGTTGGGTAGAAAAACCCTAGACTGTCCTGCAACGGTGTTTTCAACAATTGAGTCGGTCTTTTCAAAAAATTCTTATATCATGAAATTTGACAAACAATAGCGACCACAAAACACAACAGAAAAACCTTCTAATTTAACACATTGTGTATCAATTTGGGTGAAATTGCCACACATGTAGGCACATACTGTGCGTGGCGTTCCTTCAACTGGACCAAAACTAAACTTGAGGGTTTTAAAACACAACATTACGAGCAATTTATTTATACGTATTACATACATATTACATCTAAGGTGGGATAACCATATTAAATATATTGACAAAAAAATTAGAAATGTTGCCTATAAACTCAAAATGCTTGCTAACATTCTTACAGAAAATTATCTGCGAATCCTACACCATGCCTTAGTTGAAACCCATATAATATACGGCATCACAGCCTGGGGTGCAGCCTGCAAGACATATATTTCTGACCTGAATATAGCACAAAGAACTGTTTTTAAAGCCATTTTCCATAAGCCAAGATTATATCCAACGAACAACCTATATCAAGAAACAGGGATACTTGATACAAGACAACTTTATTTCTTACATGCCACCACCTTATACCATAAGTATTGTAATAAAAAGAAAAATTCAAATAAACACGACCATAACACACGATTTCGAATAGGCTCATCTAATATCCAAAGACCACACAAAACATTATTCAAAAAATCATTTAAATTCTTAGCAGCTAAATTATATAATGTAGTACCAAACGAAATAAAGATACTTAATTTCGGAAAAAAATTTAGAAGAAAATTGAAAGACTGGGTTAGTAATGTGCAGCGAATGACTATACATAATTATATAGAAAACTAAAACTACAAAATTCCGATTACATTAATACCGTTTAGATTTAACAATAATTGTTATACACATATATGATTGATTGTTAGTTATTAAGACATAAACCACACACAGGCGATGCCTTCTGTGGTTTTTTCATATTTATTTGCCCATTTTTTGTATTTTGGCGAATAAATATTATTATTATTATTATTATTATTAATTCAAATTTGCCACTAAGATTTAAAGACTCAACAAAATTAGGGAATGATCTATCTAGAATCATTTTTCGACCATATCACAAACAGCCAGAGGTAAATGAAATCTACAACTAATAGGATATCAGAAGAGTTTCATCCAGATGACATTCACAGAGCAACGAATCTTGTTCATGAAGTGAGAAATGCTCTTCATGAATTCCGTAATGAGCAATTTCGCGACTTTATGTCGGGGATGCTTGACTCAAGTATTCCTCTCTGGAAAGTTGCAAAGTCGCTCAGAAACGGAAAGCGAGAACAACTCCCGCACATCCACGGTCCTAGGGACATAGTCTGTAGGACACAGGAAAAGGTCGAGGTTTTCGCTGATGCAATGGAAATTCAGTTCTCTCCCAACTATGACCTTGATAATGACCTGGACGAGGATCAACATATTGTGAGATCCGTCAGGAGATATTTTAGGGCCAACGGCGTCAGTGGCAGTAGTGCCTCCCTTAGTGATTTTTCCTCAGAGGAATCTCCAGAAGATTCCTCAACTGAAGAGCTGCATGGCACATCAGCGGAATCTCCTAAGACTCCGCATTGCACACCAGCAGAGCTTCAAGGTCATATTAAAGACCTCAAGGTGCGTAAAGCACCTGGAGATCATCGAATCACTAATAAGGCGCTAAAGCTACTATCACGGAAGTCCTTAACTTACCTCGTGGCAATAATCAATGCCATGCTAAGGACCCAGCACTCCACAACAGCGTGGAAGACCGCTGATGTCATAATGATTCCAAAGAAGGTGGGTTCGATATTCCGCCAGGATTACCACCACATTAGTCTACTGTCAGCTCCTTCTAAGCTCGCTGAAAAGGTGATTCTACGTCACCTTGAAAATTTCTCGGCGGACCACAATGTGATTCCTGACGTGCAATTTGGCTTTCGGTCTGAGCATGGTACGGAGCTACAGGCCAGAACGAGTAACCAGGGGGTTTACCCGTAACGAAAGTACTGGCATCTTGCTTCTGGATGTCTCAAACGCATTTGACGAGGTGTGGCACAAGGGCCTTCTCTACAAATTGATCCATAAGGGCTTCCCCTTCTGGCTCCTAAAACTTTTGAAATCCTTCCTCGAGGGTAGGAAATTTCGGATCAAAGTTAATAACGTTCTGTCGACAACACGGCTCATCAAAGCCGGTGGCTCTCAGGGTTTGGGTCTTGGACCAGTCCCTTATTCACTTTTTACGTCCCTTGCCCCAGCAACTGTGAAACCTATTTCTATGCTGATGACACTGCCCTGGTGGCCCAGTAGTGCTCTGGGGATCTAGCTCACGACAGGCTGCAAAGTGCAGTGGACGAGGTATTGGAATGGGCGAATCGGTGGCTGATCAAAATTAATCATTCGAAAACGCAGGCAATCGATTGTACTAAAGAAAGTAGCGGCGCCCCGTCTGAGGTTTCAGTGAATGGAGCTCGGGTACCATGGGAAAGCTCTGCTAAGTATCTCGGTGGCACTCTTGACAACGGGATGACCTGGCAGAAGCACACTGAAGCGTTAAAAACTAAATTTCAAATCTCGTTTCGGCAACTCTACCCTATGCTATGTAGAACATCTAAATTAAGTTTGATCAACAAAGTTCGGCTATACAAGATGGTTATTAGACCGGCGATCACTTACGCAAGTGCGGCTTTTCCCTTATTTTCTTTAATTTATGACCTGATTGTTATATCAAAAAGTACAGAAAATTTACCATAGAAAATGGTATATTTAATCACAATGTCCAATTCGAAAAAATACGATAAAATTCAGTTTTCAGTTACAGCCACTCTTCAGAAGTCCAAAACTTAGCTACACGAAATCAAACATATTCTAGATGTAGAGATAGGCCCAATATGAACGAATTTTAAAACCTCACTTATTTCGTTGACCGCTTCTCGTGAAAAGCCTCTTATTCTTCCTCAATGACCTATAAATGGCACTCTACATTTTGATATGTTAACATGATGACTACAATTCGAAGACTCACAGAAACAGACAAACAAAAGGTTTGTGTTTTCTATTATAAGAATTTCTGAGACATCTTGTACAGTTTAGTCATAAAAGTAGAGGTAAGGTAATGTTCGCGTTGTTATCTGTGCACTCTGTGATGTTGTTTTTAGTGCCAGTGTTGTAGTTTTCATCCCTTCCAGAGCTTCTCGTCAACGCAACTAAAGCAATTTCACCAGATTCCTCCATGTATATGTTACTCAAATAAAATATTTATCACCTCCATTCCCGTAGACTGACCACTACCTGTCTGTGGTCCCTTAAATCATTCATCTCTCTGGGGAGTTATCTGTTGTCCGGGATATCAGTTGTCTAGAATTGTAAGACGTGGTGTCGACTGGAGAATTTACTTTTAAAGTTTCTTGGCAGCTGAAGTTATTTGCATTTTAGCTGTTTAGTTAATCTTGTTATTGTTTATTTGAGCGAAGTAATCTGCAGTCATGTCTTAACGTGGATACTCGCGTCATCTATATTTTTAATCTCTGATGTTGACAATTTGAAATTTATAGTGACGTTCTAAATGCATCCTCAATTAATCAATTTTTCGGCGAGAAATATAGAATTTCAAGTGGGTTTTTTCAGCGGGAAGAGAAAAACGAGAGCATATCGTATTGTAACACCCTCTCATAACTGGAACTTGGGGTATTAGCGAGACACCCTCGTTCATCGACCACAAGCATCGCATAGGCAACCAGTGGTACACGGCTGTACGCCGTAAATAATCGAGATGGATCTGGAAAACGCTGGAGTGTTTCTCGACCTGTCGATAGGAGAATAAATATAGGCAGAGATGGCGTAAGGAGAATTGCAAACGGACAGCGTCCGATGAATTCTATAGTCCAGTCGACGTGGTTATGAATTTGTCATAAACTAATTGCAAGTACATATTGTGATAAACTGGTGTAACAGTAATAAATTAGACTTTGAACAGTAAAAAAGGTGTTTTCGTTACAGTATCATCTTCGAAATCGATTTCAGCTATTAAAAATGCAATTTTATCAAAAGATTCGTAATCAATGAAAGCGGTTCTCCCAAGAAACGGAGAATTTTTGACAATGTTGTACGTACCTTTAAACTATTAACTTCCTTATTGCCTCGTTCTTAAAAAAAAAGAAACTCAATAAACTGAGGTAATTTGGGACGCTGATTTCCGAGATGACCAACAAAAAAATGCTAAAGTGCCGAAAAACCCTATTTGCGAGTAAGAAAATGAGACTTTTGGGAACTTACGTTGCCGTTGTGGGAGAATAATGCACTTATTTTTCATAATGTTATGTGAGTAATATCTAACTTCCCACGCCCATTGACGGGGAATCGTGAACATTTTCGATGTTATATGACATGTACACCATAAAAACCATGTCACTCATTCTCGTATTTCTGTCTGTCGGTCTGTTCGCTAATCTTATAACCGCCTATAACTTGAGGAGTACAGCTCGGATTTTGTTGAATTTCCTACTATCCCAATGACGTAAAGACTTCATAGTTTTTGAAAATTGGTCTTGACATTTTTGACATATCATAGGATCATTATTGAAAGAAATTTTACAGGTAAAAAACTTATTTCACACATAATAGATTTCTCCGTACACTAAAACATCTGAAATATTCTCAGCAGACGGTCTACAAACCTACCGGCCGCGGCTGCTGCCCCCGACGGCATGCCAAGAGGCTACGTTGCCAGAAGCACTACGGGTAGAGCAGGGAGAAAATGTCTGTGGATCAATTATATGGACCTGTTTGACTGACTTTTTCTCAGAGGATCTAGTTTGTACCGAACAAAAGTCTGATAACGGCGTTGCGTAAGAAATGCAGAATCAACTTACTTGACTATTTTGTTTTATCTTATGAACCTAAAAGCTGACCACTAAAATTCGCTTTGATGCCAATAAATAAATCTGCAGTGTAATGGTGCTCGAAACTCCTCAAGTGTGTGCATCTACTCCAAAAGAGTGATTTCCCAGTTGCCGTCAATCCTATAAATAATTTCCTAGACAGGTGCAGGGAGACTTTTCGCCAGATTACCGTAGAATTCCCCGACTGACGGTATGTCTCCCTCTTGAAGAAACTCGAGATTGTCTTTTCCCCTTCCTTGATATACGGTGAGGGGGCGTTTTCTCTAACTACGTACTTGACCGGCCAAGCGAAAAATGAGGAAGGTATTCCTTCTTTTGTTTTTGTCTTCAACGGCAAAGTTCTTGAGGAAAAGCCCACCTTTGCGTGTATTAAAAAGCGGTTTGCGTCTTATTAGGCTTATCGGCTCATTGACTAGGTACGCTTAAGTAAACTTTGTTATGCGATTGCTTAATTTTGGGATTTAGAAGATCACTTAGCTTTCTAATATATATAGCCGATCTGCCTTCCGAAGTAGCTAACTCTACAATGCAGTCATTTGCAGACGATACTCAGTTTGATTCGCATGGCCAACAAGCAGCAGTCGAGCTACAATGCAATAAAACACAAATTAATTATAATGTCCTCAAAATCCCTTATTAATTATTGTAATATTCTTTACCTGCCTTGCTTACCTCAATATGAGACGTTTGACTATTTTTAATTATTTGATCCTTCTCCATAGGCTGCCCGCAACTGGTAAAGTCAAGTACCTAAGAAAAGATCCTATTTTTTCAAGTGAAATTCACAACAGAATCCTTAAGTATATTGCATATTAGAATACTCTATCACTGCACCTCGGTCTTCCAACGTTCATTATCCTATAATGCTGCTAGTCTCTATAACAGTATTCCTGTTGACTATAAAACCATGAATTTCTCGTTATAATTTTTCGTTCATTTGCTTAATTTTTTGTTTAATAATACATATGTAAGTTAGTTTATGAGCAGTTTAGCTGTATTTTTGTAGACATTTAAATGAATAGTTCGATGTTTTACTTAACTTATTGGAATACTGATGTGCACTTGCAACAGGAAAATATTATTGTTTTGTATCTCTATTACCATCGTTATTTAGTATTCAGATGGTTAAGGATAAGAAGAAGTTAAACTTCGCCGTTATGATTCGGACTTATTAATAAAGACGATATTGTTACTACTATTTAGTGCAATCTAATATAAAATTTAAAAAAATACATTCCAGAATCAGTATATTGGTACCAGATTTTGTAGTCTAGATTCGCAAGTAGCAAGATAATTGGTTACTCTATTTTGACAAATTTCCAAGCAAAAGTTTAAAAATTATCCCATATTTGACCACATTTACTAAATCTTGGGGATTGCATAAAAAATCAACCTGATAAATGGATGTATTGTATACAAAAGGTGTCTCAATGAGTACTTGTAAAGTATCATACTTCTTGATGTAGGGTACTTCCCAATCCAATGTGAATATTTGAGGGGGCGATTTTTGGGTCTACTTTAAAAAGAAAACGTATCACCTAAGCGTCTTACATTGTGCTAAAGTTTCCAAAAATAAATCATTTATCACACCACTGGTTTTCTTTGAGTAAAACAACTGAAATCTATATTTAATAGTGAGCAAATTTGATTTCTTGAATTTTTCAGTCCGACATAGGGTTTTCGCCTAGAAGAATAAAGTCTTTTTCATGGTGATATGGTCCTATACTAAGTGACATATAAATCCGAACACCCAGTTTAAATGGTTTTATTTTAATAAAAGTTGGTGAATGTATTTATCTTACTGTAAATAACAAGTGAAAAAATGTTCAACCTAATCAGTTGGACATTCCGGTTTTTATACTGCTTTTTTTTAATTCACTAACGCTCTAAAAATGAATATTCCAGCCGCAGTAAAGAATCAACGTTGGCGGATTTTGATTCTTGACATCCTTTACGATCGGTTATGATGCCTAGAGTACGGAGACCTGTACGATTTCGTCAAATTTAGTGAGTTTGATAGGGGCCGTATAGTGGGACTTCGGGAAGCTGGACTTTCTTTTCGGGCAATTGCAGTTAGAGTGCAAAGAAGTGTAGACACTGTGGTTAGGTGTTGTCAGGCATGGCTTCGAGAAGGCCGTACGCAAAGAGCAAGGGGCACTGGACGCCGCCGTAGAACAACAGACCGTGAAGATCGCCGCCTAAGATTATTGGCCTTAAGGGACCATTTCTCCACTACCAGGTCCATTGCAAATGAATGGTTTGCAGAACACGGAAGACCTATTGGCATGCGAAGTGTTTACCGACGAATGAGAAGTTTTGGCTTGTTTTCATACCGGCCACACTGGGTCCTCCCTTTAACTCGAGAACACCGACGTAGAAAGAATATGTCTTGAAAAGAAAACTCTGACGCCCTCTAACGGTCAAACGAAGCACTTCTGCATAGAGGTAAATCATGCCACGACTTATTTTGTATCTAAAAATATGTGGTACCTTTTTGCCCACGGAATATTGGGACACCCTGTGTACAGAAATTTTTTTCAACAGGTTTGCCACTTGCTCCTAGTGTACCTACGAACACCCAGTATAATACCCTCCGGTATCACCGGCTGCTTGATTGAACCGGTAACATTGTTACATTCAGGAAATAGAAATGACAGATTGCTAGGGCTTTTGCGCTTTATTAGATTTATCCAGGCGCCGAGCTCATTCCGACGAAGGTTTTCCCTTCAGCTCAGCCCTTTCTCCAATCAGATGGACGGACCGGTACGCTCTCGAATGTGTCCATCCAAATGGCAAAGTTTCACGCTACAATGGAATATGTGTTTGTCCAACAATCTTCTGGAATAGCTTCCACCTTTTGCAAGGAA
Source organism: Acanthoscelides obtectus (assembly GCA_963669975.1). Taxonomy (NCBI): domain Eukaryota; kingdom Metazoa; phylum Arthropoda; class Insecta; order Coleoptera; family Chrysomelidae; genus Acanthoscelides; species Acanthoscelides obtectus. Next base: position 72,144,220 of record CAVLJG010000009.1, read on the forward strand.
ATTTGGTACTGAGGGTAGTCAAACTCAAAAATTGGTACAAACCGGGAACCTTGATCACAATACGCGACTTGGGGGTAAAAAAGTTCTCATCAAAAGATATCTACACAGGAATAACAATATCAAACGCGGAACAGCGGAGAGGATATCGATGAAAAAGTAGAAACTCAGATAAAACAAAAGAAAGGTAACTGGTTAAGACACATACTATGAAGAGGAAGAGAGAAATTAGTAGCTAAAATGGCACTGGGTCACAATGTTTGGTTAAATAATATAGTAAAATACCCCATGGGTGGTTTTCCGCTAAGAGCAACATTCCCTACTCAAAATTTGAAAATAGCGTCCCAAATTACCTTAGTCTAGACAATATAAACGTCGAATCAAGAGGCTTTGAAAGTTGAAGAGCAAGTTTTTAATGAACAATTTAAAAAATCTTTGCACATCTGCAGTCGCGACCAAAATTAAAAATCGTGTGTAGACCGCGAAAAATTTCAATGTGAAACCTCTATTTTATATACAGGGTGTTTCAGTTTATTGTTGCATAACTTTAAGATTCGATAGAACTTTTAAAATTAATGCATAAAGTCTATAAAAACGTGGGTCGAAAAATGCGTGGCTTCCGAAATACAGGGTGCTTAAATTTACTTTCTAAAATAGCTTTTTTAAATATTTCGAACAATATTTGATGTATAACAGTGAAAATCGGTATACAAGGGTTTTTTGGTACGAAAAAACGAACCATGGGCATAGTTTTACTGTAGCCGCTAGAGGGCGCTCTCTACTGTACCTGTAAGGAATTAAAATGACCAAGAATTTTTTCTTAGTGCAATTTTTTGCTTTTTGAATAAAAAAACTGATTCTTCGCACTTTTCAACATAAAAAAGCTCTCCTGTGAGTTTTCGTTATAGTTAGCGGTTTTTGAGATATTTGGATTTTTAAGGTTCGATGAATTTTTTATTATTTATGGGAAAATAATATTTTTTTTACATTTCCGATTTGGGCATTACAAGCAATTAAGATGATCGTTTAGATTGTGTTTTTAAACAAAGCAACAATTCCTAACTCCAAATAAACACAAAAAACAGAATAATAATTTGTTTAATTTTCCAATACTATTTTTAACAAATTAAATTAATTATTTACTAAATTAACTAAAATGCTATTGGATAGTTAGGACAAACATACAAAATCTAAAGTAGATGCTCGAAATGTAAACCCAATTGTTCAATACACAATTCACATCTACGAATGATCGAACGTGGTATTATAGCATTATTCAAATAAGGCCTTATTTCATCACATGCATTCCTGATTCTGTCTATTAGCATATCTCTTGTGTTTACGGGAGTCTGGTACACTTTTTCTTTTAGAAATCCCCACACAAAGAAATCTAATGGATTTATGTCAGGGGATCGTGGAGGCCAGGCGACTGGTCCTCCACGGCCGATCCATCTTTCTGTTCGTCCAGCCAGTTTCTAACTATTCCCGAATAATGAGCTGGACAACCATCAAGCTGGAACCAGGCCAATCTTCTTAAATCTAACATAACCTCATCCCACATATTTGCACGTTCAGCCTTTAAAAATTCCAAGAAGGTCGCAGCATTTAACCTTGCAGGCAAAAGGTAGGATCCAAATAGTCGATTACGGTAGATACTAATCCACACGTTCACACTAAATTCATGCTGAAAATTTCTTTCCCGAACTGCATGCGGATTTTCATGCCACCAAATATATTGATTATGAAAATTTATCACTCCACGTCTAGTGAAGCATGACTCATCGGTCCACAAAACGTTACTTAACTCCCTATTATTATCAGTTCTTTCAAGAATCCACTGACAAAATGTGATTCTTCGTTCTCCGTCCCCTGGCTGTAGTCCTTGCACAAGTTGCAAATGGTAAGGACGTCTATGGTCATTTCTAAGAACACGGTGAACATGGCTTGCTGAAATTCCCAAGGTACCAGAAACTCTCCTAAAACTTGTGGTCGGATCTCTATCAAACTCACGCAGAATCATACGGATAAATCTGCGCTAACGAACATTTATCTTTTGATCCCTTTGGAGATTTCCAAAACCATTTTCAATTATTTGGCGATGCATTCTTACAAATACTGAGCGAGTTGGATGTCGTCTGTTTGGAAATCTTGTGCGTATTCTCTGGCTGCTTCTGCTGCGTTTCCATTTACAAAGCCATACACAAAATGAATATCCGCTAACTCTTGATTGGAGAATAAAAATGGCATTTTTATAAAACTTACAAAAAAAACAGGTAAAAGAAACTAAATTTCGTGCATTCACAATTGCAAAAAAACGTTTCAGGTTTCAACAGAAAACAAAACTAACTGTCAACTAATTGACGTTTAACCTTATTCTGCTTTCAATTTCAAAAATGTTTGCAGGCACAGCCTACTTCTAAAAATTATCAAGATACTGACTTTTTAACGTTATTTTATCATAGATAATTAAAAATGCATCGAACCTTAAAAATCGAAATATCTCAAAAACGGCTAACTATAACGGAAATTCACAAGAGAGCTTTTTTATGTTGAAAAGTGCGAGTAATCAGTTTTTTTATTCAAAAAGCAAAAAATTGCACTAAGAAAAAATTTTCGGTCATTTTAATACACTACAGGTAGAGTAAATAGCGCCCTCTAGCGGCTACAGTAAAATTATGCCCATGGTTCGTTTTGTCGTACCAAAAAACCCTTGTATACCAATTTTCACTGTTATACATCAAATATTGTTAGAAATATTTAAAAAAAACTATTTTAGAAAGTAAATTTAAACACCCTGTATTTCGGAAGCCACGCAATTTTCGACCCATGTTTATATAGACTTTATGCATTAATTTTAAAAGTTCTATCGAATCTTAAAGTTATGCAACAGTAAACTGAAACACCCTGTATATTATGATATTTTGCTGTTTGCATTCATTCAGCATCCACAAATCATATGTGTATTGTGACATCGTTTGTGATGCATGGTCCGAGGAGAAATCCCTGTGGTACTCCGTAGCGTTAGACGATGGATCAATTTTACGATGAGGTCGACCGGAGTCTAATTTTTCTATTCAAAATAGGGCTTCACCTCAGTTTGGACTTTTTCATGCCTATATTCGAATGACGCACGAAGAACGAAAATCGAAATTTTACATTGCAATTCTTCAAGATTTAACGCAAACTATTCCTACAAATTTTCAAGAACTCATCCAAAACCCAATTCTTCTAGGTCTGTAGATCACGAACCACTTGTCAGTCTTTTGTTGAGGTTTCTACCAACAATGCAAGTGACAGTTTCTCACTACCCCTAAACAAGAGACTTATTCATGTATAACTTTTTACCTTCATCAGTTTTTAAGGACCGCTCAAACAACGCACCTCATTGAAACAATATCATCTGTTCCGAACATCCACACTGTATCCTACCCAAAACCCGACCAACTAAAAACAACCCAATCAGCTACACCTCCTGTCTTAAAGGGCCAAAACACTCCCTGCGAAGTACTTTTTGCGGTGCGTGGACGTGTCAGACCCTTGTTACGTACTCAAACGCACCCACGAGTTTGAATAATGGCTGCCCATTTGTCACCATATCCAGACTCGGTTCAAGGGATTTGAGGAGGACTTGTGGCCTGCCAGAACAGAAAGGGACATTTATATTTTTCTCTTTCAGGATAAACATTTCTTTGGGGTTTAGCAGCTAATGATGTTTTCTCTGTGTAATTGGTAATGATGGATCCACCCAAAGACATATTTTATTCGGCAAACGTATATAAGACAGTGACACATCCCTGGAAATATTGGTGAGACGAACAGCACAATCTGCACCATTTTCAGCCATTTTAAATTTACTACCAAAGGAAACTGTCAAGCTGTGTCAACTTCAGGACCAATAAAAGTAATATTTCAACTGTGGCTTCACGCTATACTAAGTGTTGCTGCTGCTGAGCTGATATATATGCATGATGCCGAAGAAAAAAGTTAAAAACCAGATCTCAACGGAAAAATCAGATACAATGGAAGTTTACATTGATGGAAACTTGGACACTCAGAAGATTCTAGAAGAAAATAAACACTTAAAACAGATATTAGAAGAAAAGGATAAACTAATACTACGGTTGAGCAATGAAAATGGAAGACTACAAGAACAGTACAATTTAGCGACATCAGCCATACACGAAAAAGGTACCGTTGAAACAGTGATAAATAAAATAAATCAAAGATTGACTGAAATTGAGAAAATTAAAGAGAAATCATATGCCCAAGTACTAAAGCGAGATACTCCAACAATCAAGAAAGACCCAATGAAGAACATAATTATCACACCAAATGGTATCCAAACATCTGAACAAACGAGAAAAGACCTTAACAAAAAAATTAGCCTTGCGGATTTGAAAATACAAATAGAAAATATACGAAATCTAAAAATGGAGGAATTATAATTAAACTGGCTGAGGAACACCACAACACACTCAAAACTGCATTCGAAAAGAAATTAGAAGATGAATACAAAATCAGAGAACCTACAATGTTTAGACCGAAGATCAAAATTGTCAATTATAGATGCACGGAGAAACCACACGAAGAAGACATAGAATTAGATCTTATCCAACAAAATCATTTTATTGAAAAAGATGACATCAAAATCAAATATGTAAAGTATCTCCCATCGAAAAAATGTTACACATTATTTGCAGACATTTCTGTAAATAATGTAAATATGTAAAGTATCTCCCATCGAAAAAATGTTACACATTATTTGCAGACATTTCTGGCAAATTATTCAGGGCAATATTTGAAGATAACAATGGAAAAATTCTTCTTGGATGGCAATGTTTACCAGTGTATGATAATAACGAAATAACGCAATGCAAGAAGTGTCTTCGCTTCAATCACACCGAGAAAAAATGCCGCAATAATAAGACCTGTACCAACTGCAGCAAAGAGGATGTACACGATACTGACTGTTGTAAGCATGAACCGGTTGTATGTTGTAATTGCAAATTTTCAAACTATAGATATAACAAAAATTATAGTACCAACCACTCACCATTAGATAAAAAATGTCCAACTTTTCTATATTATCAACAGCAGTACAACTTGAAAATCCTTTTTTAAGAAAGAAGAAATTTTAGCCAAAATTTTAGAATATTGCATCATTTATGACACACGACTATGTAAATAACTTCCAAATTCAACGTATTAGTACTAATACTGCTCATGATACTAGCGAGCTAGATTCTTTTTTACAAAATCCTGAAATATCTGTTAGAATTTATCATATGAACATCAGAAGTATAAAACATAACTTTGACTACTTTAAATTAATTTTGAAAAGAATACAAAGTGATATAGATATAATCATTCTATCCGAAACATGGCAAGTGTGCGATGTGACTCTGTTTCATTTAGAAGGGTACGATACATTGTATAATTTTGGTAACCATAATCAAAACGATGGAGTGATGGTGTATGTACGAAACAATCTGCCTTATAACCATACCATATTTACAATCAACAATGAACTAAAAGGTATCAATCTAACAATGCAAATTGAAAATCGTAGAGTCAAAATTACTTGTATTTACCGACCACCATCTTCAGATCCTCATACATTTATAAGAGACATAGATGAACTAGGACAGAAAACAGACAACATTCAGCAAATATGTGATGAGTTCATAGAATTTTTCACGAATATAGGAGGAAACTTAGCAAATAATATCAAACAAAATGCTGATATTCATCTGCATGAAACAAGAGTGAATAATTCATTTGTATTAACTGAAGTAGACTATCAGGATGTTTTCAATGCCATTATGACTCTAAAAAATAAAAAAAGCCCTGGAGTTGACGAAATTAGAGCTGAACATCTAAAGATACTGGCCAAACAAATAACAGAACCACTTGCTTATATCATTAACAAATCCTTCCAATCTGGAGTATTTCCATCAGCTTTAAAGACAGCAATCATCATACCTATCTATAAATCTAATGATAATACGGACGTCACTAACTATCGACCTATTTCACTTATATCAAGTTTAGCTAAAGTTTTTGAGAAATTACTCCTTAATAAAATGATTAATTTTCTTAATAAATTCAAAATTCTAAATTCAAATCAATATGGTTTTATAGCGGGCAAATCTACAACAGATGGGGTATTAAGTATAGTAGATGAAATAACCCAAAATATAGATGGAAAAGTACCATCGATATGCGTATTTGTGGACTTACAAAAAGCGTTTGACACAGTTAACCACAATATACTTTTGGAAATCTTAGAAAGAATAGGTTTTCGTGGAAAGATGTATACTTTAATGGAAAATTATTTATCAAATAGACCGCAATCAGTAAAATTATTAAGCTCGTATAGTAAAGAAATGTTTGTTAAATGTGGTGTTCCACAAGGTACAATTTTGGGTCCTCTGTTATTCAATATTTATTTAAACGATATATTCAAAATTAACAGTACTGGTAAAATAGTCAGTTTTGCAGACGATACTGCTATACTCTATAAAGGTCAGGATTGGAACGACTTAAAAGATATTATCCAAAATGACTTTTGCAAAATTATTCAGTGGTTTAATAACCGAAAATTAACAATTAACTTTACTAAAACTCATTTTTTACCAGTTTCATCACTATCTAATCATCTACCAAAATATAACCACCTTCGGTTTAAGGTAAATGATAAAAATATAAAAATCAATAGAGTTAATGATACAAAATATTTAGGAATTTATCAAGATCCCCACTTGAGATGGGATGTACATATTTCTCACATACTAAAGAAAATTAGATTCATAGCATATAAAATAAAATTTCTAACCGGTATATTAACTGAATATTATCTACGAATAATATATCAAGCTTTAGTCGAGCCACACATAACATATGGTATAGTAGTGTGGGGTGCTGCATGCACGACATACTTTAACGATTTAGATGTACTTCAAAGAAGAATTTTAAAATCAATGTTAGGCAAATCAAAATTATACCCAACTAATGACTTATATAATGATGCACAAGTATATGATACTAAACAACTTTACTTCTTACATACCATCACTCTTTATCACAAAACTATTAGTGAACACGATATAATTAAACATAATCATAAAACCAGATATAAATTACGCGCAAAAAATGTTCCTAAACCAAACAAATCCCTAATGAAACGATGTCACCTGTATATAGCTCCAAAATTGTACGAACATTTACCAAATAATTTAAAACAATTACGCAATACATTAGGCTTCAAAAAAAAAATTAAAAAAATTTATTGACACGATTGGGAGAAATCAAATTAATAAAATAATCTCAAATATTACACAATAAATGCTCTACCATTCTTATCAATAATTTCTTTTTTCTCTCTATTTTATTATATTTTGCAATTCAACATACATATGATCCATGCACAGGCGTTGTCCTCCTATGGATATATTATATTTGTTTACTCGTTTCATGTTCCCTGTATTTTAGAGTAAATAAATATTATTATTATTATTATTCTACAACAGATCTGGTCTCTACTGAATTGGTTTGCTTTTCGTTCCTGTGACCATGATCATACTCACCGCACAGATGATTGCTAATAATCATAAAGCAACGTTGTATGGGGATGGTCTAGGCTGGAGAGACGAAGACATACACGTACAATGTCACTAGCATAGCTTCGAGAGCACCTCGTAGGTGTTTATTCAACATTCAGACTTGGTTTAAGGGATTTAAGGAGGAGGATATTTCTTTGGGCGTCTTTTACCTCACTGTGGAAACCGAGATAACAATAGCATAAATACTGAAAGAAAGTCATGTTGGCACAATATCCACAATTAGTTCAAGGAATTTTAAAATAACCTGTGGATTGCAAAGACAAAAAGGTCTATAATTATTTTCTTTTTCTAGATTTTTTTTTTGAGTTTCAGCAATTAATAAAGGTTTCCTTTACCTGGAATATAAGAATAGACAGTATTAGCAATTACAAAAAGGGTATACATGAACGTTAACGTTAACCCCGTCTCATATTTTGAGGAAAAAAGCAAACAGTCAAGTTTACGTATTCTGCAGCCCTCCCCGAGAGCGGACCGCTGGACTTAAACCATTATCTAGAAAACTTGAAGCTCGTTTCAATCTTAAGAAGAATCTGACATACGAAAGACATGTGTTTATTAATGTGTGCAAACCGAAAATCAAACTCTAGATCAGTACATAACTTTAAAACAATTATCTTTATTTTGTGAATTAGGTGACAGTAGGGACACTTCAATCGACGATATTTTAATTTGTGGCAATAAATCAGAGAGTTTAATGGAGAAATTGGTCCAAGCAGATTGTGAAATATTTGAAGATGTCAAAAATAATAAAATAAAAGGCAATGGAGGATCTTCCCAGGAGAAACAGGTAGATATGATTGAAAACAAGCACCAGTACCATTAAAAATTACATAATCAATCGTTCAAAACAATCTCTAATTCTGCAATCGCATCACCTCACAAAATTTAAAAAAAAGCAAATGTTCATGTTCAAAATATTCATATAGGCATGAAAATGGAAAATGTCCGGCTTTTGGAAAGATATGTACAGGTTGCTCAAAGCCAAATCACTTTGACATTTTTAGTGTAGGTCCAGTTTTGGCACCTATTAGTCAAACTGTGATTATCATGTAAGGTGCTTGGAAATTATTTTCTTAATAATAATTTAAGGGTGGATTTCACCAAGGTTGGCAAATTAACAGTCCGTTATTCTCCACCTATAGGGTAACAGTCCGTCAAATACAACGAATGAGCTTCAACATCCAATCAACAAATTTCAGCAACCAATACCTATGAAATGTTGAAAACAAAATATTGCCAAAGTATACTAAGTGACATATAAATCCGAACACCCAGTTTAAATGGTTTTATTTTAATAAAATTTTGTATAAGTACTTAATGAAGCATAATAAGTAAATGATACAAATTTCAAAATGATTGCACTGCTTGAAAGCCCTTTGACCTTTAATAACGTGTGGATGCACCCTGATGTGCTACGCATTCTCCAACGCGCCAAGGCATGCTTCTGATCAGGTGGTCAATGTCCTCCTGTGGTATCTCATTCCAGGCAACCACCAACTCCTACCCATCATATCCCACACGTGCTCAATTGGGGATAAGTCGGGAGATCTTGGTGGAAATGGTAACAATGTGACATCATTATGTTGAAAGAAGTCTATTGTGACTCTTGCAACATGTGGTCGGGCATTATCTTGTTGGAAAGTTGGATCTGCCAGGGTGTCAAGATGGGGTTCTAGAACTTCGTGGATATAACGCTGTTATGTTACCTCTGATGAAGATTAAAGGTGACCTGGAACCATAAGCTATAGCACCCCAAACCATAACTCCAACAGTGTGATGAACATGTCTTTCAACAAAAAACTGTGTATTCCTCCTTTCACCACGTCGCCTTCTAACCCTGGCACGACCATCGTGCATGCCTAAACAAAATCGAGACTCGTCACTAAAGACAATACTGTTCCATTCCTGATCCCAGAGTGACCCTTGTCTGCACCACTCAAGGCGGTTACGTCGGTGTTCCCGGGTTAAAGGGAGGACCCAGTGTGGCCGGTATGAAAACAAGCCAAAACTTCTCATTCGTCGGTAAACACTTCGCATGCCAATAGGTCTTCCGTGTTCTGCAAACCATTCATTTGCAATGGACCTGGTAGTGGAGAAACGTTCCCTTAAGTCCAATAATCTTAGGCGGCGATCTTCACGGTCTGTTGTTCTACGGCGGCGTCCAGAGCCCCTTGCTCTTTGCGTACGGCCTTCTCGAAGCCATGCCTGACAACACCTAACCACAGTGTCTACACTTCATTGCACTCTAACTGCAATTGCCCGAAAAGAAGGTCCAGCTTCCCGAAGTCCCACTATACGGCCCCTATCAAACTCACCAAGTTGACGAAATCGTACAGGTCTCCGTACTCTAGGCATCGTAACCGATCGTAAAGGATGTCAAGAACCAAAATCCGCCAACGTTGATTCTTTACTGCGGCTGAAATATTCATTTTTAGAGCGTTAGTGAATTAAAAAAAAAGCAGTATAAAAACCGGAATGTCCAACTGATAAGGCTGAACATTTTTTCACTTGTTATTTACAGTAAGATAAATACATTCACCAACTTTTATTAAAATAAAACCATTTAAACTGGGTGTTCGGATTTATATGTCACTTAGTATATGAGATGACAGCTTATCCTTGAAACATCATCGGCTTATTGGATATTAAGAAATTACATATAATTCAGTCAAAATTTAAAGAAATGTTTGATTTATGAATAAAATTCGTGTTTTAATTACTATTGTTGATTTTTAATTCATGTTTATATTTTCTTCAATTGACATGCGATTTTGCTGATTGAACATCACCTCCCTGGTTTTTTTTCCAATAAACCTCTTGCAGATAGCCATTAAACACCTACTTGATGACAGACTCTACCAAAAATTTCATAGATATTGCTCGTTTCCAAACATTCATTCATTTACTTTCCGTTCATCAGACAAAACTAGATTGCCATGCATGAACAGTCGTCAAAAACAGCGAAAACATCCTACCAAATACTCGTATAATAGCTAGAAAGTCGACCCATTATTTGCCGCATTGTCATTGGTCCCACTTAAATAGCTGATCGTTTTTTCTGAAATAATAAAAATTTGAAATTCTATGAAAGTTATCCTAACTAAAGACATAATATTACATCTATAATGTACCCTGATTTATAAGGCAACCGTTTTTTCACGACTTTATTCAATATGTCAATAGAAATCACTGATATTCAGAGAGCTTTGACAGCTTCTGTCAAATTACATTTCGATAAGGTCTTTTCCTGTTCGTCTAAGGGAGCGTTAAACATTAATGTTGGTGAAATTGGCCCTTAACGAATAATTTATGGAAAGTAAAGAAAATCTTTTAGCCGATTTTCATATTTCGTAAATAAAGGAAATGAAAAACTTAGAAATCAAAATTCCATGTTTTTTCGATGTTATATGACTTGTACGTCACGAAAAACTGTCTGCCTTCTTCTGTCAATCTATTTGTCAAGTCCAGGTCTACAATGTCTCTATCACAAAGACTCTATAGCTTTTGGGATTTGGTGCAGTGAAAGCGAAGTCGTAAACGAAGAACTAAGAATTCCATAGCTTCCCAGGGTCATTTTTTGGTGTTCTTGGGGCTTTTGATAAAAAAACTTTAAAATAACAGACATTGTCAACGTAGCTTTTTAGTCGTTTTAGATTGTGAAAATCTTGTGAAGTAAAATGCATCTGAAATTAGACATATTCTTTATTTTAGATACCTATTTAGTTCTAGCAGTGCTCACATTATCGATGCTTGATGTTGTTCAGACGATGGCTGTCCAACTGATCGATGACTCTTCTGTAATGGACAGTCTCGGAACCTTTTCGCACCGGCAAGCCGTCGGCGATCTAGCTCTCTTCTACCGCTACTGGCCGATACGACCTCTCCTTGTACTTAGGGAATAGGGATTATGGAACAATCTACCTAAGGAGGATTTTCCCAGTTCTACTAACCTTAGGCAGTTCAAAACTCGGATTAACAAAGTTTCTTTAAGCTCCTCATAACCGACCTAATTAGATGTAAACCATTTTTTTACAATATCTGAATAGTCAGTCAAATTTGTTCTCTTGTAGTTACGACAATGCGGTGCTTTTTTGCCACAGTATCGTTCTAGATCAGCAAAACCGCACAGTTCTATCGGCTCGGAACCCCCCCCCCCCCCGAAACATCCTAGTAAAAAAATTTTCTAACGTGTCTTAATTCGCAGACCACCTCCCCCGCGTTTAGTTTTCAAAATGAATCGTGCTCCCCAACCCCATCTTTTTGTGGATAATTTCAAATTCACCATATGGACCCCCCCAAAAAAAAAAACAATAAATCTTATTTTTTTTGGCGGATGTGAAAAACGTTTTAAGAGCCTCTAAATAATGTGTTTATGATTTTGATCCCTCCGGTTCAAACGTGAGAAATGAAATCAACTAATGCCATAATTAGAACCCCATTAAAAGCTGGGTACACTACTCTGTAACGCATGTGTCATCAGAGCAAACGGCCCAATAAATATTACTCATATAAAGACGAATGAGCATCATATTCAAGGCAGATGCGATGCGGCAGATGTCTTACATGTGAGCTGCAAATAAGCCGTAAAATTAAACCGAATTCATTTTTTTGCTCACAAATACCGACAAGAGTATCATCGTGTAGCTTTTTGTTGTGGGAGGATCCGGGAATTTATGACGTGTTAAAGAGCGTAGTTTATTTTTATTGGTCCGTGTCCGACTCAAAATTTAATTGAGTTTTGAAAATATTAGGCTGTTTGAAAGAGATATTAGCAAGCGTGGAATGTTTTAATATATCACAAGCGGCGTCGTAGGAATGAAGATGTTGGATATTAAATTTGAGGTCAGATCTATATTTCAGATATTTAAAGTATTTGTGCCGCATCCAAATGTCAAAGTAGCGCTAAAAACAGCTAATTTTTGAAATTAGTTTCTATACCCGTTTGATGCAAACGTAGCAAATCAGTTGTATGAGAACTGCTACGCCAGCAAATGATACAGTAATTCATGGCTGACTATACGTGCGCAAAATATTGGTTGTCGGAAAAGTCAGGACGTATATGCAACAAAGTATGCAATTGCATGGTTGGAAGTACGTGAGTCAATGACATTTGTATGTTGATTGTGTAGTTTGACAGTTGACACTTCAAGCTTCATTTGCACCAAAAAATTAAGTGATTTATTTGAGTCTCGTCGATTTTAGAGGACGTTGAAGATGGACGACCAAACTGTGCATTTTCGTCACATTTTGCTGTATTACTTCCGCAAAGGCAAGAACGCAAGACAAGCGTGTGAAAAGTTGAGAAAGGTTTATGGAGAACATGCACTACAAGAACGGCAATGCCAGAGATGGTTTAAAAAATTCCGAGATGGGGATTTTGATATCCATGACGCACCTCGATCAGGGCGGCCTACTGAGTTGGATAGTGACGAATTAAAGGCATTGGTAGGAGCAAACCCACATTACACCACACGGGAAATTGCAGAAACCTTAAAAATCCATCATTCAACCGTTCACGACCATTTGAAGAAACTGGGATACGTAAGCAAACTCGATCGTTGGGTATCACACGAACTGAGAGAGGTTCATTTGACGGCGCGTGTAGACATCTGCGATATGCTCCTTAAACGTGAGGAAAACGATCCTTTCTTAAAGCTCTTGATAACGGGAGATGAAAAGTGGATTGTTTACAACAATGTGGTTTGCAAACGGTCTTGGTCCCGAAGTGTAGATACGCGTAACACGATCGCGAAAGCAGAGAGTCATCAGGAAAAGGTGATGCTCTCTGTTTGGTGGGATTTTAAAGGGATCGTGTTTTTCGAACTCCTGCCAAAGAACCAAACCATCGATACAACTGTGTATTGTCGGCAATTGGACAGTCTGCAACAATCCATCATGCAAAAACGTCCGGAGCTCATTAATCGCAAAGGAGTTGTGTTCCACCATGACAACGCGAGACCGCACACAAGTTTGCTCATTCGTCAAAAGTTATTGGAGTTAGGATGGGATGTGTTACCACATCCAGCATACTCGCCTGATCTTGCCCCATCTGATTTTCATTTGTTTCGGTCGCTTCAAAATTCCTTGCGAGAAATACGCTTTACTTCAGATGAAGCTGTACATCAGCACCTTGTTCAATTTTTTGCCGGTAAAGACAAATCCTTCTACGAGCGAGGAATTATGAAGCTGCCTGAAAGATGGCGAAACGTCATCGATCAAAATGGGCAATACATTATTGATTGAAGTTTGTGCTGTATATGAATAAAATGGCCTTAAAAAAGGCGTCATGACTTTTCCGACAACCAATAGTACATCCTAAGCACTGCAGTACTTACAAACTGCCTTAGTCTCCATAACACAAAGCAATGCTTTGATATTTTGTTGACTAAAGTCAATATGATCCCTCCAAGTAAGCCTTGAATCCATCATAAGACCAAGGAATTTCGTAACCTGGACCTCGTTCACTATGGATCCGTTAATTTTCAGGTCAATATCACAATCTGTATCACGCAAGCAAAACTGTATCAGTTGCGTCTTCTGTTCATTAAGTACAAGTCCGTTTCCTTACACAGTACCTCTCCATGTGATATGATGCAACTAACAACTCAGTAATGAGCTGAGTTGGATCTTTAGTTTTAACCCCCACCGTGGTAACGTCAGCAAATAATATAACAAGATGCTGTTTCATGAAAATCGGCGCATCGTTGACGAACAACAAGAACAATATAGGCCCTAGTATGCTTCCTTGCGGAGCACCAGTTAAAACAACCTCGGTGCTAGGAGATAATTTACATCAACCATTATTAATGACAACTCGTTCTTCCCTATCGGATAGATAACTTTCTATCCAATTTAAAGCGGTTCCTCTGACTCCGTAGTTATTAAGCTTTTAGAGTCAAAGAGCATGATTGACAGTATCGAAAGCGCGGCTTAAATCTATAAAGAGACAACACGTTTTATCTTTCTTTTCAAGGCATATTAAGACAAAGTCGCACATAGACAATACTGCATATTTTGCAGGTAGGTTTTTCTGAAAGCCAAATTGGTACCTGTTGATGATATTGAATTTGTCAGCAAATTTGATCAGTTTATTATAATAAGCCTTTTCGAAAAATGTTGCGAATACGGATAACAAAGAAATGCCGCTATAATTAGCCATGTTAGTAATATCTTCTTTTTTATAGATTGGTATAACAAGGGATTCTTTCAGCTTATAAGGAAATATGCCTTCTGCAAAAGACAGATTTAGCAGTGCTCTTAGAGGTTTTGCAACTAAGTCTATGACATTCAATAGGAATGAGCAAGGTGCTTCATCACAGCCTGCTGACTTCTTTTTTGCGACATGTTTTAACAGCACAACAGCTTCATTTTCAGTAACTGGGCTTAAAAACATGGAATCTATATTGTAGAGTTGGTACATGCTGCCCACCGAAAGTCATAGACTTATTTCCGATACAGAATTTATAAAAAAATATTAAACGCGTCAGCAGCTTCCTTAGATCACTTATGACATTTCCATCATTATCAGAAATAATCTCAGGAACTTGTCTTTTTGTATGTTTTGAATTGGCACTGATGATTTCCCAAGCAGTCTTACTCTTATTACTAGACTAGACTAGAGCATCTATCAAAGGTTTGCGTGAATATATCATGGAACATATCAAACTTTGAATCAAAGTCAAGCCCTTCATCAGACCAAAAATACCAGTCTGTTTCTTGAAAAAGCATTTTGAACATTTCAATATCTTGAGGTTTATCGAAATAGCGTTTGCTGTGATAAGCAATTTGTGTTTGAGGGCTATTACTTCCTAAATTATAGCCTACGATCTGCATATTATGGTCTGATAAGTTACAGTTGATGATGATTGACAATGATGATGATTTCTCCAATGCAATCAGACCTTTGGTTTTATAAGCATCATTAAAAGCATTATACATTCTCACAGCATTTTATGTGAAACTTACATGATTATTGTATAAAAGGTATGGTTGAAGTCTGCATTAGCTGGTTATTCCTAAATATCCTTTGATCTTTTTTCCTAACACGAAAAATTATTTTCCAAAACTGTCCCTTGGTAACTTTCTACCACTTCTGGTACTCATTCGTCTTAGCTTTGTAAATACTGTAAGTCGTGCATCTGAATTAAATTTTCCTGGTCAGCTATTGCACTATATTTTGTAGACACAATTACAACTGAGTTCTTAGTACATTTTAGAACGGCATATCCTTGCATAATATCAACAGTTACCCATACAATGCTTTACTCATTATTCTCTGAAGTCGAGGGTAAAATAATACTAATGGAGAGCTAATAGTATTGATTTCCGAAAAAGTAAATGCTGTTATTCGTTACAGTGGCCTAGGTGTATGTGTTCTATACTCTAGGCGCTGAAGAAAGAAACTAAACCCAAACAAATACACGCATATTGCTCGTGAGTGAGTGTTTAGGCGCAGGAGACATTACAGGACCGCATCAAGATATTATGGGTAGTCATCAAAAATTTCATACAAGATAATTATTACCTTTTACAGTAAATTTCAGTTAGAGATTCACAAATGAGTTAACTACACTTTTTAGTTATTAGTAAGTAAGCTGCGCGCACTCATTCAGAAGAGGAACTTGAATCTTCTGAATCGTTTAAATGAATTATTAGAGGTTCAATTTGGGTATCGATGACATTGTCCAAATCCCACATTTTGACCTCAACCTTCTGCCGAACGTGGCGGATACAGTTTTTCCATTCCTCTGCCGTAACTCTATTGACTGCGATGTGAAAGAGATTTTTAACATCAGAAAATTTATAAGTATTATTATTCGACGCCACGTATTGCTTTATGTTGGCCCAAATCAGCTCAATAGGGTTCAGCTCACAATGGTAGGGTGGCAGTCTCAAGACAGTTTTATTTTGTTTTTTGGCCATTTCGTCGATCATTTTAAAATCGTATTTGTATTTATGTCTATTGACTATACTTATCAATTCACCCTTGACCATTGTTTCATCAAAATCGATCTGTTTTGAGGCCAGCCATTGTTGTATGTTTGCTTTTTTAGTTGCCATTGTGGGAATTTTTTCTATTTTTCTAGAATGGTACGGGGCATTATCCAGTACAATAACAGCGTTATTCTCCAGCTCACGGAATGCTGATCAAAAACTGAAAAACGTAGAAAATTGAAGTTTGCAACTTCTCAAAACCCATTCAAAGCAAATTGACTGCACCCAAAAATGATAATAAATTTCAAAATAACGCTTAAAAGAGGGTCGAAGTTTTTTTCCTAATGACTACACTGCGAATGCACCATTTTTGGAGAATATCACACATTATCTGCTATCACAGCATATTATTTGCCCGAATTTATCAACATTAAATTGCCGGATAGATGAAGGAGCTTACCTGCAGGATTTTTCAATCCAGCCGAAAGATCGTCTAGAAAAGCCTGCCTTGATGATGTTACTGATTTGTCGACCCAAACTTTCGCTTGAGTATGTCCAGCATTCACCCACGTTTCGTCCAAATAGTAAATTTTTCTTTTTTCATCGCGAAACTTCCGAATCTTGCTAAGGTATTCCCTTCTCCACACAACAATTTCTTCTTTCTCTATTAACATACTGTTTCTTCCCCGTTTCAAGAATCGAAAATTAAGTTCCTTCAAAAGTTTTCGGAATGTGGTTCTTTTAAATGATGGAAGATCCTCATCAGCATTAACTAATCTTAATATCTTATCTACTGTAGGTATCTCATTTCGGAAGAAAAAATTATGCACTTTCCTCCTGATGGCAGTTCTGTCAAAGTCATCTACTCCGTCCGTTATCCTTTTTCTTGCAGGATACGGTTTTGGCTCAGAAAGTGAGTGAGTGCTCCTATATTCCTTAATGATCCTATAAACACTGGACCGACATACTCCAGAAATATGTGCTACCTTACATATAACTTCGTCCACGACCAAATCGGGTTTTTCTTGAATTTGGTTTTTGTATATATTTAATATTATTTGTTTTTCATTTGCACTTAAATGTAGCTTCTTAGCCCTTTTTTTGGGTGGGGTTGCGCTGATGTCAACCACTTCGTCGGCTGTATCTGTGTCAGACATCGTATCTTAGGCAATATATAAACAAAACTTTCCACTCGCGAAAAACGAGTATACGCTACTGAATGCGTAATGCGTATGCAATGCAATCCTGTGCGTGAATTAACTGTTAGATGCCTGTCGTGTCATCTACAATCACGTTTACAAGTCCAAACCTGTGCAGATTCGTAGAGCGCCGACGACTGCTAGTGACCTTGAATTTGTCTGTAGATCGATGTTACTCCAGTCAATTTAGGTTCAAAGTGAATGTTTTCTAAACCAATTTGTTGTTCCTACATCAAAAATATATCGATGATGTTTTGTACTGGGAGCTCATGAAAGATCAAGGTAACGTATTTTAACAGTCATCCTTTTTCTAGTCTCAAGATGACACGAAAAAGGGTCTGTCGATTCACTAGAAATACACTGCCGAGGATGTTTAGACCTAAAGTGACTGGAGTATATCCGTGGATGCTTTCGAGGGATCTGTTCACGTGCTGATCACTGTTTACGTTTAATGTATTTCTTCAGCGCCCAGAGTTTAGGTCATATATTCCACAAAAAAATTCAGCCACACTGCCGAAGACCCGTTGCACATAACTTCAAAGTCATAAAAACAGAGCAAAAAATCCTATTGTGGAATATAACGTATTGGATAATGTGCTACTCTGTGTACTGCAGAGATATCACGAGTTTTGGGCGTCCACACTGCCATGCCAGGAAGAATAACCATTTGGAAGTTTTTACATCCGGCAGTTTGGCGACGAAATATTTTTATAGAGCTATCTGCCGGATCATTTTTTAATTTGTAAATAGGAGAAACGTCATGTTGCACCGTTATTGTAGGCAAACGAGATCATCCACCCGAAAAACTCGTAAAAAATTGGTGCGAGTTTCCGTTGCCCTTTTGGGATACAATACTCACAGTTTACATCAATTCGTAAAGGCATTTGAGTAATTGAGTGTTTTGTAACATATTATAGAAAATAAGCGAGTAATTAAGCTCCATCAAATAAAAAAGTACGAATAGGTTGATTCTGTATTACGTGTATGGTGGTTTTTCTAAATGAGGGGCTCTTATTTGGATAGCATAGTTAGCCTGCTTTTCTCAATTCGATGGTGACAAAACGGCTGTTAAAAATCTTTGATGAACATCTTTATTTCAGTACTTTCAACAAGTTGCTGGTGTCACCTGTTTGGATGGCAGACAAATTCTAACTATATATAGAGCACCAAATGGAGACTTCAATATATTCTATAATAAGCTTCAAATACTACTTAGTACTTTAGACCATAAGCAAAATATAAATATTTGGTGATTTTAATTTTAAATTTAAGACTCACGACAGGCATGCCAACGTCATGTGTGACATTTGTGTTGCTTTTAAACTATATCAGACTGTGAATGTGACTACTAGGCAGAATGCTTGTCTAGATAATATTTTCCCCAATATAAACATGTCAAGCATAGTTGTAGAAGCCTTTGATACATGTTTTTCTGACCATTTAGCTACTACATTTCATTTTAATTTGAAAACTTTAAAACCTGTTAGGAAGAGAATAAACTACAGGCCTGTCACTGCTGAAGGTCTTTTCATATTATATAGTAAAATTGAAACAGTCGACTGGATCTTTTTGTCTGATATTAGTTTATCACTGACCACTAAACTCGAACGAAGGTGTATTTGGAATATTCAATAAATTAGGCGCTCTGTCAAGACTAAATTTATTTTAAACAAATCAGATAATTAAGTTCCAATAATCACTACATCCCAAAACCATCTCAATTCTCCGAGGTTATCTAAGAAATCTTAATTATTGTCATTAATTACCATATACATCTTATCATACAAAGCGCCTGCCTATTAAATATTTATTACCCACTCCCACTTTGGCATTTAGTGACCAATAAATTTAAAAACGCCTTTAAGCCCTTAACTGAATTTGTAGCTTCCGAAAGATAAGCATCTAGCTCTACCGAGATATCTCATCTAACCCTTATATAGCAGATAAATCTTCCTAAATAGTTCTTTTCGATAACGTTAAACACGTAACAGGTCTATCAATCCTTACCTGAAGCCTGAAGCCATCTTTTAATTTACTATTCGTAGTGTAACAGCTTTTTCTCAGCTCCAGCAAAAAAAAATAAAGCCATTTTCTCAAGTAGGTATGGAAATACTTCTTTGTTCATCATTTTGCTACATAATGCTGGTTATTTTTATATTTTGCTGTATAAATGAACCTTCATAAGATTAAAAAAATACAAGGAAATCGCATTACATTCTCAAAACGTATCTGAAACGTAATTTCTCTTTCCTTTCCTCTTGACACAACATTGAAATTATGCTGGATAAAGTAAGCTTCAAAGATGTTCTGTGCGTTAATATACGTCAGCTTTATTTAGATTCGCTAAAAACTGTCGGGCAAATTTAATTCCAGATATTTTATGCTAAGTGGTCTCAGATATTATTGCCAAGAAGGAATTTACAGATTCCCGGTGCTTTGTTTTGTTTACGATGTGATGATTTTGGAATGTAAACACGTTGATACTTCAATAAAAGTTTAAAAAGCAGGAATCATCGGGACAGTGGAGGAAAAGCTTTTCATGATAAACTTTTTAGCCTCAGCGCGTTGTTTCTCAAATACTCGTTTATGAAAATTCTTGGCAACATAGTATGGGTGCACCATATGGATCGATTTGATCCCACTTCTGCGGTCTCCCGAAGATGTTACGTGTGGCCTGTTTTGGGAGCATTAAGGGGTTGTGTAATGTTCCCCCACATGCATATGCAACGTATGGAACTATTATATAATACTACTCCATATATTATGAAGTATCTCTTATGTCCATGAGACTATGTTGGAGTCAGATTAACTGGATTGACTGGACGTGGATGTATTAATTTTCTGTTCTGGACAGAATTTTACCGGAAGCCAGCAAAGCTTACAAAAATTGGAGCACTGGAAAGACGTGTCACGTAGAATATACACGGTGAAGACGAGCTGACAAGGAAGTTATGAGATATATAACTAAATCAGCATAATACAAAAAGTGCGAAGAGAGGGCAGAAGAAAAAAAAGAAAGGCTCAAGAAGAAAGTGTCAAATTGAATTTACGAAGACCAGCTAATAGGAAGGAAAGGACTAAAAACAGAAAGTCATGAGAAATGTCGACAAGCCATGGGCATTCAGGACTGAAGTTCTAACTTATATAGGGCGATTCAGAAGAAAGTGGCAATATTTTCAGGGCATGGAGTAGATTGAAACATTACACGAAATGACTAGATTTTAGGCCCTCATACTTAATGATATTTAAGGGTGTGAATCTAGATGAAAAATTAATGTTAGTTTGCTTTATAAACTATGGTCCAAAAATGTTTCCTTACAAAAACTCGGCGTGTTGAAGTTTCAGGAAAAAAATGGAAATTAATCAAGATTTTCAGAAGAATGGACTAACATCATCGACAATACATGTTCGTACCTGAGGCCATACCAGTGGCGAAAAAAATGAGGAAATCATAACGTCTACCAATATCCTGAAAGTTGGGACTTTCCTTTTTAATTACGTTTTTATTAACAATGCTAATGTGTGATGAAACAACAGCGAAAAAGTGATAAAGAATAAATCCGTTCATCGAAAAGAAATTTCAACTACAACCCTGTCACCTGTAAGAACTGTTCAAAGTTTCCTGAATGAATGCAGCAGATTGCTAGATTGTTCGGCAAGCGTGTTTATCACAGTTTTATATACTAAGCATTTCATTTCGCCCCAAAGCAAAAAGAAATCACGAACGATCTTGGAAAACGATCTCCATGCACTCGTGAAGCCTCGGTAGCATTTCGAAGTCACTCACCGTACATTAAAATTGTATGGACAAGTCCGATATTGCTGTGTGAGAGTGCTATTTTTATTTTGTTTTTTTAGAATCGATCTTGAACCTCTTGACCTTTGACATGATCGAGGTGCAGGACCGGATTAGGTTTATTAGGTTTGATTCATTTTTTACTAGAAAAGACTGCTCATCTTTTGAAGATCTACACGTCGTGTAAAGGAGAGTCCCCCACTTTGGATTTTTATAGAACGCACATTGCATGTTTCAGGTAAAACCCGTTCTTTATTGGAAATAAGCTGAGGTTGGTGAACTTTGATATCAAAAATTGAATGTAGTGGTAATCCTAACCGTAGCGTTACTTGTACAATGTTCATGCTTTGTTTTTGTCCATATTCAGACGCATCAGCGGCGTAGAAATTTACAACACCCTATATCTTGGTGATAGAACATTTTGAGACTTATTTTTCATATGAACTTTTTTGTTAGTAGAGCTAGAAATATTGTCACGTTATTCTGAATCAACCTATATACAGGGTGTCCGCCAAGTTGGGGTTTTCCTTTTCAGAAACAACTACCCTTGAAATAACAAAGGTAATGTGTAGTGAAACCAAGTAAAAAAAAAATAAAGGAAAAAGTACTCACTCTCCAGTTGACGAGAAGGGCTAAGTACGTCTCTGCCTGAAATCATACCGCTCCAACAGAAAATGAAATCAGCTGATGTGCTGCCGAGCAGACGCAGGCAAACAAGGAAGGCAAAATGTTGCGTAAAAAGTCTAGGTATTGCATCCCGTCCAATCGATTTGGGAGAATAAATGGTCCAATGAGCATACCGTTCACCATGCCAGACCAAACATTCACCGAAAATGTTTGTTGAAAATGTTCTCGACGGACAGCGTGCGGATTTTCTACTGACCAAACATGAGTGTTGCGAAAGTTATTCACCCCATTCCGCGTGAACGTAGATTCGTCTGTCACCAATATGCCCTTCAAAAAGTCCGGATTATTGTCATGTTGATGCAACAACCACTCACAAAACCGCACTCTTGCTGGAAAATCGTCAGGTTGAAGGTCTTGTACACGTTGGACGTGAAACGGATACAGCCCCTCTTCACGCAGCGTTTGCCACACTTTAGTTTTTGATACTTGCACTTCTCTAGCCACGTCTCTAGTGTTTGTTAAGGGATTCTTGTCTACGCGATTACCTCTACACGCGTGACCGTAACCGTCGGTTAACGGTTGCATACTGACCTGACACACTGACCCCGACCCAGTTCTGTCGTCGGGTTGAGCTAGTATCCTAGAACCACTCGGGGATGGCGCGGTTACAGGACGGTATTCAGATGTTTTTGATGTTGCAGAGCCCTTTATCTCGGTTCCCTTCAGAAATTGGTGTATATGGTACTAAGAAAAATTGATTATGTTTTCAAGATCTACACGTCGTGTAAAGGAAAACCCCAACTTTGCGGACACCCTGTATCTCTCATCATTTCCTAGAACGGTTTAACCCTCCATACATGTGATAATAAGCATGTCAGTTTGTACATCCATATGCCTCAGACATGGGCACAATATTGGCATAACTACACTTCATTGTTGGCTCGTGCATGTTTGAACGTAGTTTCTGATTAATCTTTGCCGGCCCATATGGCGCCCGCTTTATTCAGGGCATCAGATCTGCCACAACTTCGTAGAACGTTGATTAAATAGCTGATATGCGACCAAACATATGAGCTAAATGATTATCTTGCCATGTGTATCATGATTGTACAATCGTGGATAAACCGAAGGTTAATTAATTGGGATTATATGTCAGTATCTACTACGTTAGACTAAAGAGGTTACGTCGCCAAAAGTTGCACAAACATCCAGAAACAGTTGATGAAACTGTACAGGTAACTGGCAACAATGTCAAATACATCGATGATTGTTCAAATATGCAAATTGGGGTTAGAAACGATAAGAATTACAAGCATACATGTATCTTTTGTTATCAAACTAAACCACGCAATATTCCGCATAGGACCCTGAAAGTTAAATAGCTATAGAATGACATACAGAGATTTTGAGAATACCTCTGTTTTCATAAAGCAGAGAGATCCCTAGAAAAGTGAAATGTGTAACTTTGTGAAAATAAATGCTTGTGTCTATATTCAATAGCCACTCATAGAGATATCTTTTTTAATTTGATGTGTTGCAAGAAACGTAAATATCAACGGAGATACGCAATAGAATGTAACCGACAATTTAAGCCATTCATACTTCTATACTCACAGCTAGGTACCTAAATAATCAATCTTATTCCAGAGTGAAAAGTTATTATTATAACAGATGCGCTTTGTTTTGGATCGTTCTTCATCTCTGATTATTTCTAGACGCTCTGTTTTAATTACTGATGGAGAATTAATGACCTATTGTTCCATTCAACTTGGCCCGGTGATGCTAATTTTAGACCGCCAAGCAGTTGCGGCGTACTGATGAAGATATTCGCATTTGAATATGCGGAATATGAAGAATTTACATAGGGCAGTATGAATATAAATGATTTTGGATCAAAGTAATATTTAAACTCCTATGAGGCTTGTGGCTCAACTTACCGGCTACAGCATCGTCAGTAAGACATGAAGAAACTGAGAAATCATGGGCTAATAGTTTTGCTCTCTGATTATTTCATATAAAATATTTGAAGTGATGTGCAGGCTTCAAATGGTGATTTTTTTAAGAATTCTAAGAATAGTTGGTCCTTTCAAAAAGATTTTTAAGAAGAATACAAAAAAACGAAAATCACATATAAAGCTTGCTAAGCCACAAAGTCATGCCAAAATTCCAAGTAGACTGAAAGATTCCAATCTTTTCATCATACGCTGACGATTTTTTTCAAATATACCAGGGTGTCTTACCAATTTTCCTTAGGAGTTGTGTACTATAGTACTGTTTCGATTTGAAATTTATAATTAACACCCAGTATCATGGTTGTGAGACATTTTAGGGTTATAAGAACCGCTTTTGTTATTTTTACTCTAGAATTATCGTTACGTTTTTCAGAATCACCCTGTATAATATATAAAGGAAGGCAAGGTTACTAGTAATAAGAATGTGTGACTGAGAATGAGTGCTGGGATTCTGGTGTGGCCACAAAATGCTACTTGTGACTTCACAACCACAAAACAACAATCCTTTCCATTCTGTCTATTATCCCATGCACGCACCTTTGATATATGCTGGACTACCCTGCACTTTATCACCCCTAACCAGTTATGCATCCCCGTCTCCCTTGACCAACACCATACAACCCCTTCACCCCTCGCTGTCAACCCCATCTCAATTAGTCAACGAGAGGAATGCACTGTTGGTGTTGGCCGATAATTGTCCTTCGTCCCCGTCATCGGTGACAAACGTCCCTCCATCGTGGATTTTACCAGTTTGCCGAATTAGTTGTGCTCATATTTAAATTGGGAGATGAACGAGTAGGGTGGTTTGACAGAGAGCCGGCGTTTGGTGGTGGCGTAGTGCTGCTTCACCTCATTGATTAGGTCATCAAGCCTTCCCTATTATCCCCTTTAAAGATGACCATTGTTTACCTATTTTTATTGTGAAGGCCCGGATTCCATGAGCACAAATTCCATGTTAAATATGAAATATTTACCAACCTAGTAGATCAAAACCTTACCAATGTTTCGAATTTCGGTTAGTACTACTATTCGTCGTTTGTTTGTCAGGGCGGGTTTGCCCAGTAGTCACTGTCTAATGTAAGTTAGTCGAATCTGTCAGTACTGGTTGGCCAGAAACTAGACAATGTCAAAGAAAAAGATTCGCTTTTGCTTAGATGGATCTATTGACAATATGTGGTATGTATATCGTCAGGCACTTCTAACAAGGAATGAATCTATTTAATAGTCCAAAACCAAAACTATCATGTAAGGTTCCATCACAATTCAGATACGATGGAAAGTAGCACTGGATTGACCGACAGGAGACGCAGCGTCGTTGTGGAAAATGTACAAAATTTTCCTGCATAAAATGCAATGTAGGATTACATCCCGATAAATGTTTCCGACAGTACCTATCAAATGAAGTAATGTGTAGGATTTTATTGTTATCGTATAATCGTTCCTTTAAATATACAGGGTGTTTCAGTTTATTATTGCATAACTTTAAGATTCGATAGAACCTTTAAAATTAATGCATAAAGTCTATATAAACATGGGTCGAAAAATGCGTGGCTTCCGAAATACAGGGTGTTTAAATTTACACTCTAAAATAGTTTTTTTTAAATATTTCGAACAATATTTGATGTATAACAGTGAAAATCGGTATACAAGGGTTTTTTGGTACGACAAAACGAACCTTGGGCATAGTTTTACTGTAGCCGCTAGAGGGCGCTCTCTACTGTTCCTGTAGTGTATTGAAATGACCAAAAATTTTTTCTTAGTGCAATTTTTTGCTTTTTGAATAAAAAAAATTGTTCTTCGCACTTTTCAACATAAAAAAGCTCTCTTGTGTGTTGTCGTTATAGTTAGCCGTTTTTGAGATATTTCGATTTTTAAGGTTCGATGCGTTTTTAATTATTTATGGAAAAATAATATTTATTTTACATTTTCGATTTGGGCATTATAAGTAATTAAGATGATCCTTTAGATTGTGTTTTTAAACACAGCAATAATTCCTAACTCCAAATAAACACAAAAAACAGAATATTAATTTTTTTTATCTTCCAATATTATTTTTAACAAATTAAATTAATTATTTACAACTAAAATGCTATTGGATAGTTAGGACAAACATACAAAATCTAAAGTAGTTGCTCGAAATGTAAACCCAATTGTTCAAGACACAATTCACATCTACGAATGATCGAACGTGGTATAGCATGATTCAAATAAAGCCTTATTTCATCACATGCATTCCTGATTCTGTCTATTAGCATATCTCTTGTGGTTACGGGAGTCTGGTACACTTTTTCTTTTAGAAATCCCCACACAAAGAAATCTAATGGATTTAGGGCAGGGGATCGTGAAGGCCAGGCGACTGGTCCTCCACGGCCGATCCATCTTTCTGGATAATTTTCGTCCAGCCAGTTTCTAACTATTCTCAAATAATGAGCTGGATAACCATCAAGCTGGAACCAGGCCAATCTTCTTAAATCTAACATAACATCATCCCACATATTTGCAAGTTCAGCCTTTAAAAATTCCAAGAAGGTCGCAGCATTTAACCTTGCAGCAAAAAGTAGAGTAGGGGGATAGGCGATTACGATAGATACCAATCCACACGTTCACACTAAATTCATGCTGAAAATTTCTTTCCCGAACTACATGCGGATTTTCATGCGACCAAATATGTTGATTATGAAAATTTACCACTCCACGTCTAGTGAAGCATGACTCATCGGTCCATAAAACGATACTTAAAAACTCCGTATTATTATCAGTTCTATCAAGAATCCACTGACAAACTGTGATTCTTCGTTCTCCGTACCCTGGCTGTAGTCCTTGCACAGGTTGCAAATGGTAAGGACGTCTATGGCCATTTCTAAGATCACGGTGAACATGGCTTGCTGAAATTCCCAAGGCACCAAAAACTCTCCTAACACTTGTGGTCGGATCTCTATCAAACTCATGCAGAATCATACGGGTAAATCTGCGTTGACGAACATTTATGTTTTGATCCCTTTGGAGATTTCCAAAACCATTTTCAATTATTTGGCGATGCACTCTTACAAATACTGAGCGAGATGGATGTCGTCTGTTTGGTAATCTTCGTGCGTATTCTCTGGCTGCTCCTGCTGCGTTTGCATTTACAAAGCCATACACAAAATGAATATCCGCTAACTCTTGATTGGAGAATAAAAATGGCATTTTTATAAAACTGACAAAAAAAACAGGTAAAAGAAACTAAATTTCGTGCATTCACAATTGCAAAAAAACGTTTCAGGTTTCAACAGACAACAAAACTAACTGTCAACTAATTGATGTTTAACCTTATTCTGCTTTCAATTTCAAAAATATTTGCAGGCACAGCCTACTTCTAAAAATTATCGAGATACTGACTTTTAACGTTATTTTATCATAAATGATTAAAAATGCATCGAACCTTAAAAATCGAAATATCTCAAAAACGGCTAACTATAACGAAAATTTACAAGAGAGCTTTTTTATGTTGAAAAGTGCGAAGAATCAGTTTTTTTATTCAAAAAGCAAAAAATTGCACTAAGAAAAAATTTTCGGTCATTTTAATACACTACAGGTACAGTAGAGAGCGCCCTCTAGCGGCTACAGTAAAACTATGCCCATGGTTCGTTTTGTCGTACCAAAAAACCCTTGTATACCAATTTTCACTATTATACATCAAATATTATTCGAAACATTTAAAAAAAACTATTTTAGAAAGTAAATTTAAACACCCTGTATTTCGGAAGCCACGCATTTTTCGACCCATGTTTATATAGACTTTATGCATTAATTTTAAAAGTTCTATCGAATCTTAAAGTTATGCAACAATAAACTGAAACACCCTGTATATTTGATATATCAGTTTTGACCTTTTGTTATACTAATTTAGCCCAACGTATGATTTATCATAAATTAAAAAAAATTACTTTGAAATTATAATTTTCAATAAATTATAATTTTGCATGAAAAAACAACCAATTAATCATAACATATTAAAATATTCAGTAAAAAGACAGGAAAAAATAATTCTGCGCATTACTGGGTTAAAACTAACGTCTTTTGATGGGGTAGGAGCCTTTCTTGTGAACATTGTGGGAACGTTTTATAGTTTCCTAGTGTGGTATGCAGCATTATCAAGTACAAGGACGGCATTGTCGTCAAGCTTTGGGAGCGTTTCTTCAAACCATCGTTCAAATGAACTCCCGTCCATTTCTTCATGATAATCGGTCGTTTTCTAGTACTTCAGAGTATCTAACAGGTCTTGGTTCCAAATTTACCAGATATAGCAAGTAATAAATCTTCCTGCCCTGGTCGCGGTATTGCTTTATTTCTTCTCCATAAAGTAATGTCTTGGCTGTCCATGAAAATACTATTTTTGCGCCGTTTTCTATACTCAAAATGAAGTTCTTTGAGTAAACTATAGAATGTGGCCTTTTGAAAATAGGTAAGTCTTCATCACTATTAACCTCCTGTGATACTTTGTCTATGGTGGGAACTTCCTGGCTTTCAAAAAATTGATGGACTTTGCATCTGATGGCATGCAGATCAAAGTTATCAACTGTTCTTTTTATATTCTTTAACAACGTTGAAAGTTGTCTTAGGACATAAGCCTGTTTTGTTCACCTCACGTCTTTCAATATCATGAATTTTGATTTTATAAACGTTAAGGACAATTTCTTTTGCCTGAATATTCAAATGTCCCTTCTTGACATGTTTTCGGGGAGGAGACATCACTGAATAGGAAGCATGGCTGAAGGAAGCATTGGAAGAAATATTCTCAGTTGCATCTGCTGTATCCCTCATATACAGGGTGTCCACAAAGTTGGGGTGTTCCTTTTCAGAAACAACTACCCTTGAAATAACAAAGGTATGTGTAGTGAAAGGAGGGCGACCAAGTAAAAAAAATAAAGAAAAAAGTACTCACTCTCCAGTTGACGAGAAGGGCTAAGTACGTCTCTGCCCGAAATCATACCGCTCCAACAGAAAATGAAATCAGCTGATGCGCTACCGAGCAGACGCCGGCGGTGGTGCAGACCAGTAGACCACGAATAGAGGTAACACATATGACCATCGTGCAGAAATCACATTGATTGTCTTATACTTAATGGCACATCTTCTAACAAGGAAGGCAAAATGTTGCGTAAAAAGTCTAGGTATTGCAATCGATTTGGGAGAATAAATGGTCCAATGAGCATACCGTTCACCATGCCAGCCCAAAGATTCACCAAAAATGTTTGTTGAAAATGTGCCCGACGGACAGCGTGCGGATTTTCTACTGACCAAACATGAGTATTGCGAAAGTTATTCACCCCATTACGCGTGAACGTAGATTCGTCTGTCACCAATATGCACTTCAAAAAGTCCAGATTATTGTCATGTTGATGCAACAATCACTCACAAAACCGCACTCTTGCTGGAAAATCGTCAGGTTGAAGGGATTATACACGTTGGACGTGAAACGGATACAGCCCCTCTTCACGCAGAGTTTGCCACACTTTAGTTTTTGATACTTGCACTTCTCTAGCCACGTCTCTAGAGCTTGTTGTTTTTTGAAACGCAATCGATTATACGGGTTCGTTTACCTCTACACGCGTGACCGTAACCGTCGGTTGAAGGTTGCATACTGACCTGACACACTGACCCCGACCCCCGACCCAGTTCTGTCGTCGGGTTGAGCTAGTGTCCTAGTACCAGTTGGGGATGTCACGAATCGCGGCTACAGGACGGTATTCAGATATTTTTGATGCTGCAGAGCCCTTTATCTCGGTTCCCTTAAGACATTGGTGTATATGGTACTAAGAAAAATTGCTTATCTTTTCAAGATCTACACGTCGTGTAAAGGAAAACCCCAACTTTGCGGACACCCTGCATATTGAATACGAGACTTCAATGATTCTCTGTCGAATCTGTATGCCATGGAAAATTAAAAAAATACGACATCTCGATTTCGTAATTTTCCGCAATTACAGCATTTTACTCTCCATTACCGCGTGAAATATTCAGACCATAGCATCACTTGACCAGAAGCCAACGAATTGGCCTGATCGAAACGTTAATTTACTCAAAAATCTATTTGGAAAAAACATTTATTAACGTTCCCGATAGCGAGCTCCGCAGGTGAGCTTTTAAAGGAACCATTGTATATAATCTATAACTCTTCCGTACAAAGCGATTTAACCGAAAGCCCGGCCGAAAAAGCGGCGTTGTACAATTTGAGCTCAAAAGGCCGAGGCGAAATGCGGAATTTTCTCACTGAAGTTCCCTAACGTCCTCCATTGTGCAGGTTTTAATGAATACATTCAGCGCTCCAAAGCATAAATTCACCGGCAGAAGGGCGGGTAATAAATATCTGCCGCGATGCCGCGAACACTACGAATGTATACCCCCACCTAATATCCTTGTAATATATTCAGCGAAACAAGATTTCATGGCTTAGCTGCAGGATTACTAAATAACTTCGCTCTCTGCGCTGTATGGTTTGGTGCACATTCAACGCCTTGCTCCAGCTGAATTGGGGTTCACTGCTGGGAAAGAGACGTGCTAGTTGATTATCACCGTCTCTATGACAAAATCAGCGTTTCGAGAATGCAGGTCGTCTTTTACGTTGCGTGCATGGCGCGATTCTGCACCATCGTGGAGGCCACTAGTCAGAGCTACTAAAATTTGTAGTCAGTAAGTAACTTTAATTAAATTAAATATTTAAAACACACATGACAACAGCGCGTCGGTATTTCATCACTCTTATCGAACCAGAAATCGATCGCACACGGTAACAGTGGTTGCATAGATAAATTACTTTATCTTTTTATCGAGCATAGCATCGGGCGTGTTGTTTTGTTTTTGTTCGCGTACGTCGTCGTGTTTATTTACAATGTTTTCGAATCACGAGTTCGCCGACGTGTTGTTAGTTTACGGTGAAGCTCGTCAGAATTCAAATCTCGCAGCTCAAATTTATCGCGAGCGATTTCGTCAACGCGTACACAGACAGAAGGACATTTGTGCAAGTGGACCAAAGACTTCGAGATACAGGAAGTGTTCAGCCCACTAATATTCGCACTCGTGAGACCAATAAGTCGCAGTGAATGATCTTGATTGACCCACTCACAAGAAATATAACCTGTCAGATTGTTGCCAAATGAAAACTGCATACTAGCTATCAGTGACTTACACTTCCCAGTTCGTCGCTGGAAAGACAAAGGGGCGAGGTCGGAAAATGCCAAATGCCCATTTGGAGTTACCACCACCAGCAATATCCAAAAGTGGATATCTATAATATGACGAAGTGGCTAATATAGTTAACGTAATATGGCAAATCAGTATGTGGACGCATCTCCTCTTCTTACTAGTACTAAAAGGACAAACGGACGTATATCGCGTCTCCTGCAAAATAGCTAAATTGGGGTTACACCTCTTTGTCTTTCCAGCGACGAATTAAGGAATCAAACTTGTCACACTTTGTTACGAGCTCTTTCTTTAACTCCACTTGCACGTTTTGTACATGTACGAGAGAAACCTTCTGCAAGATGCACTTTAAACGTAACTTGTGTTTGCCGTCCTGACCACTAAGCGTATCCTCTTCCAGAAAAATAATGGCGGCTATATTTCAACGGTGCAACTCCGCTTTTGTGATTTATCCATCCACTTTTCCTGTTTTAGTCCGGCTCGTGCCGGCGTTTTAAGATACGAGGCCTACAAAGCTCGTATACAGAGCGGTTCAAAAATGTGTAGATGGTGTTACTCAAATCAGTCATTCCATGCTAAATGTCACCGGAATCAGTATAAAATAAGACAATGACGTGAAGGAATCCGTTTGTAGAAAAAGCTAAAATTGCCTTTCGTGTGAAAGATAGTATTGTTTGGCACCATTTTTATTGCAGATTTTTGCAAAACTCGGTTTATGCACTAGCTATCACAGGCTTGCAGCAGCTATATGTCATCTTATTTATACAGTAATGATATTTGTACTTAGAAATAGATGTTCAATGTGCACAAGCTCGTCATTACGTGTACAAACAGCTAAATGCAATCTTTATATCCACTCATATCTCCTCTTCCGCATCTTGTTAATTATATAATACTATCATATGGATCGACAACCTACAAACCACGCTAGCGTAATGCTGGTTGCAGTGGTTCAGGCAAATACTAGCAAAACAGCCGTTGCATCGTTATACCATAGCGTTGACGGGGTATGTACAGTAGTAGTAGATTTTTATTTACTTCATAATATAACAACAATGATAACAATATAGAATGGATAAATAAATATGCCTTAATCCACAAAATGACAATAGCTTAGTTGTATGCTAAAACGTGTGGCATTCCAAAAACAAAACAAAACAGTTAAAAGAAGCTTGAAGAAAAATGCATATCAACTTTTACTGAATATTTGATAGGAGTCCAAAAATATACTGTCTTCCTGTTGATCGTATCTATTTTGATAACTTCTATTTTAAATTATGTGTAATTTGAAATTGTTTTAAGTCTTTGGGTACGTGTTCATATAATTTTGGAGCCAAATAGAGAAAAATGGTTTCATTGTGGTCATATGATGTTTAGGGGCAGTTTTTGCAGGTAATGGTTGATAGTATGTAAGGAGTTGCTTGATATCAACTAATTAATAGAAGTAATAGTGAAAGTGAGGCGAAGCCTTGCAAGAAGGCCACCTTTGACTATTTTTGACGACTCTATCGTACCAGCACTGTACTACTCCACATTGTTATCTACTACGAACTGATGACGGTGTACCTGTATTGATCTTGCATCAATATGGTGGACAAACCCAAATCCATGTTTCGAAATATAACGTCCGAGGCCGGGATTCGAACACGCGCGTCTTCGAGCCAATGTGCTGCCGGATCGATGTCGTAATACTTCTGGCTACGTAAAACCCAAATTACTGTTATTATGTATAAATAAGTCAGAAGGATACACGGTATACAGAGATCCATAGTAACAGGAATTTTGTTAGCCTAATTCAGTTTCTCATCAGTGAATGCTTCCAAACTTTTGTACGATATACTAATGGTGAGAGAGAGAGAGAATTTTAACACAAAGTTTGACATGCTGTAGAAACATAGAGGCATGCTATCGAAGGAAAAAGATATATTGCAATGAGTGGTTAATTCAAATAAGAGAGAGGTATGTATGTGCTGATAAATTGATTAAATTTGGAAGATACGTTATGCCCAAATTAAAAGATAAATAACAGACATTAATAGTATTTAATCAAATAATAGCGGTTGATATCAGGGTGCATATGTTAATACTGGGAAAGGTTTAAAAGTATAGACGGGGCATATTCTTGGTACACTGACTCTATTCATAATTTTCAAATATCATGTATCTCCTGTATCTATCCGAATTACAATAGAGATGATTAACAAGTCATGAAGGCCATCAGATTCTAGAGATGCATACAATCCAATAATCAGCCACTTCATGACAGATCTAATAGATATGATAGTCTTAAAATGATCTGTGATGCATAGGCAATAAATTTGGAATGTAGAGGGTAGAGTTTCATTGCATTTTTTAAATCTCAACCCGTAACAATGCATCGCCCCATCTGATCTTATTGACAAAAACAAAGGACCAACCATCTACAGCTGTTTCATGCTTATTGACAATCATCAGAACGGTCTAGGTCCCAACCTAGACACCCATGTCTAGATGAGACAACGAACGGACCAAATATGATCGCGAAACTGTCATCTATTACCAGAATCGACCGCTGCAATAGTGAGAGATTGCTAATGTCTACTGTAGAATATTCATAGAAATATGAGAGATATTTAGCGCTCATTTTGCAGGGCTGTTATCCCATGCCTCATACTTTGTTTCTCAAATTACAGAGCAATTCCAGTAAAACTTTACGCAGCGTGAGAAATGAACGTGTTTAGGACTAAGCGTCTAGGAATATTGCAGAAAGAATGGAGATAATAGTGGTCGGAGTAATAGAGCCGGACGTTAAAAGAATAAAAGTACCTCCGGATACTTAAAACAAATGATCTTTTTATTTAATGCAACGGCTTAATAAAGCTGCGCGACGTTTATAGAATGGACTATAAAGTTGGATAACGCGGGACGTGAGCGGGTTAATGAAAAATTATAATTAATCATGTTTTCCCAAGGAACGGGTTGGAGGTTAAAGACATACAAAGTAATTAATCACTCGGGGTTTGTTATTTTCAAAAAGAATCACAGTCTATGGCTGCTTATAAAATAGAGGCGATTTATTATTGGCAACACGCAACGTTGCATTGCACTTTGTCGTTCGTATTTCTTGCAGCAGAAGTGATTGGATTGTGGACGTTCTACCGTGAAATACACTAAGTGACATATAAATCCGAAAACCCAGTTTAAATGGTTTTATTTTAATAAAATTTTGTATAAGTACTTAATGAAGCATAATGCGTAAATGATAAAAATTTCAAAATGATTGCACTGCTTTAAAGCCCTTTGACCTTTAATAATGTGTGGATGCACCCTGATGTGCTACGCATTCTCCAACGCGCCTAGGCATGCTTCTGATCAGGTGGTCAATGTCCTCCTGTGGTATCTCATTCCAGGCAACCACCAACTCCTCTCGAAGTGCTTCTAGAGTCTGAGGAGGACGTTGCAAATTGAGCAATCTCCTACCCATCATATCCCACACGTGCTCAATTGAGGATAAGTCGGGAGATCTTGGTGGCCATGGTAACAATGTGACATCATTATGTTGAAAGAAGTCTATTGTGACTCTTGCAACATGTGGTCGGGCATTATCTTGTTGGAAAGTTGGATCTGCCAGGGTGTCAAGATAGGGTAAAAGATGGGGTTCTAGAACTTCGTGGATATAACGCTACGCGTTCATGTTACCTCTGATAAAGATTAAAGGTGACCTGGAACCATAAGCTATAGCACCCCAAACCATAACTCCAACAGTGTGATGAACATGTATTTCAACAAAAAACTGTGGCTTCCTCCTTTCACCACGTCGCCTTCTAACCCTGGCACGACCATCGTGCATGCCTAAACAAAATCGAGACTCGTTACTAAAGATAATACTGTTCCATTCCTGATCCCAGAGTGACCGTTGTCTGCACCACTCAAGGCGATTACGTCGGTGTTCTCGAGTTAAAGGGAGGACCCAGTGTGGCCGGTTTGAAAACAAGCCAAAACTTCTCATTCGTCGGTAAACACTTCGCATGCCAATAGGTCTTCCGTGTTCTGCAAACCATTCATTTGCAATGGACCTGGTAATGGAGAAACGGTCCCTTAAGGCCAATAATCTTAGGCGGCGATCTTCACGGTCTGTTGTTCTGAGGCGGCGTCCAGTGCCCCTTGCTCTTTGCATACGGCCTAGAAGCCATGCCTGACAACACCTAACCACAGTGTCTACACTTCTTTGCACTCTAACTGCAATTGCCCGAAAAGAAAATCCAGCTTCCCGAAGTCCCACTATACGGCCCCTATCAAACTTACTAAGTTGACGAAATCGTACAGGTCTCCGTACTCTAGGCATCGTAACCGATCGTAAAGGATGTCAAGAACCAAAATCCGCCAACGTTGATTCTTTACTGCGGCTGAAATATTCATTTTTAGAGCGTTATAAAAACCGGAATGTCCAATTGATAAGACTGAAAATTTTGTCAGTTGTTATTTACAGTAAATTGGTTGTTCGGATTTATATGTCACTTAGTATATTTGGGTAAAATTAGATATACATTTGGGTATCGTCGACGCAGGTCATTATTTTACAATTTTGAACAGCTGTGGTTAAATTTGAGGTTAATAATGTGAATAGTAGTGGCTCTAAAACAGAAAGAATACTTCAAGTGTACTCCAAAGACTCAAATGGAATCCAAACTATATCGTATTTGTGTTTCAGTAACAAATACATAGAAAAAGTATTATCGAGATCGGGAGCTTTTAAATAATGATGCTGAAAATGCAACACTTACAACTCCCTACCCTTCAACCCCAATTCGAATTTTCAACCGCTCCATAAAAAATCCGTAAATCAAGGGTTTCTGCAATGCTTTCACTCATAACGTTTCAAAACCCACACAGCCTTACATGCTTCAAAGGAATCCCGATTGCCAAATACACTATCGATCTTTGCATCTCCAAATTTCACCGTACCAGCGCTTGACTGCATCCTATTGTACCATTGCCCGTTGTACCGCGTGGATGTAGCGACAAATACAACGCGTACGCATGCAATGAGTGTCACGTTCTAACGTTCTGTGTTCTGTGCCTGACGGCGGGACTTGTCGTTTATCACCAAGTCAGGAACAGTTAAAATCATGAATGTTGCCCCAGTGGCGTATGTATGCAGAACTTTGTGCAGCCCATAGCAACGACTAAGTTGTAGTTCTCCTGAAAATTAGTGAATTGCGTCTCTTCAATTCAGACCGAAACATGATTTTCAGGTAAATCGCTGGGTATATCACGAATTACCTAAGTTTAGTTCTCGATTTCCTGCTCAGATTAGGGCGTCGTGACTATTTAGGGTTTTTTAACCATATACGAAATCCATTCTGTTCGGTGATAGCCACCTGGGATGGAAATGAAAATATGAAGTCCCGTATTGAAACGTGCTCGATACCAAGGACAAACAGTCTTGACTCGTCATTCACGCTCTCGCTCGTGCACATTAAATACAGGACCTCAATGACTCTCTACAGATCCCGTACAGAAACATTAAAGTTAAGAGCTCAATGACAACGAATTCGTTCATTGGTCAGTACTGTTCAGGGAAGTCTCGGATCCCTCGGGCCCTACCCTTATGTACGCCTCTGTTTTGGTCTGTTATTTGGACGCGGTCCGCACAGCGTGTCCTACAGATGTATACAATTAGCCAACTAGAAGGGCCATACAGCGACGATTTGGCAATTTGTCATCGCCAGAGGTTGGATTGTTTTTGTCTGGGTTGTATGATGTTTTGTAATACGGACACATGTGGATTTGTGCCAGTTTTTGTTGCATCGGGACAATACTATCCATTAAAGTCGGCTTTCCATATCACATATATCATATTTCTTTTGGTAAACTATAATTATTTAGTTCAGAATATTCTGTTGAAGTTTACGTTATATCTTCACGGAAGTAAATATACTAAGTGACATATAAATCCGAACACCCAGTTTAAATGGTTTTATTTTAATAAAAGTTGGTGAATGTATTTATCTTACTGTAAATAACAAGTTAAAAAATTGTCAGCCTTATCAGTTGAACATTCCGGTTTTTATACTGCTTTTTTTTAATTCACTAACGCTCTAAAAATGAATATTTCAGCCGCAGTAAAGAATCAACGTTGGCGGATTTTGGTTCTTGACATCCTTTACGATCGGTTACGATGCCTAGAGTACGGAGACCTGTACGATGTCGTCAACTTAGTGAGTTTGATAGGGGCCGTATAGTGGGACTTCGGGAAGCTGGACTTTCTTTTCGGGCAATTGCAGTTAGAGTGCAAAGAAGTGTAGACACTGTGGTTAGGTGTTGTCAGGCATGGCTTCGAGAAGGCCGTACGCAAAGAGCAAGGGGCACTGGACGCCGCCGTAGAACAACAGACCGTGAAGATCGCCGCCTAACATTATTGGCCTTAAGGGACCGTTTCTCCACTACCAGGTCCATTGCAAATGAATGGTTTGCAGAACACGGAAGACCTATTGGCATGCGAAGTGTTTACCGACGAATGAGAAGTTTTGGCTTGTTTTCATACCGGCCACACTGGGTCCTCCCTTTAACTCGAGAACACCGACGTAATCGCCTTGAGTGGTGCAGACAACGGTCACTCTGGGATCAGGATTGGAACAGTATTGTCTTTCGTAACGAGTCTCGTTTTTGTTTAGGCATGCACGATGGTCGTGCCAGGGTTAGAAGGCGACGTGGTGAAAGGAGGAATCCACAGTTTTTTGTTGAAAGACATGCTTATGGTTCCAGGTCACCTTTAATTTTCATCAGAGGTAACATGAACGCGCAGCGTTATATCCACGAAGTTCTAGAACCCCATCTTTTACCCTATCTTGACACCCTGGCAGATCCAACTTTCCAACAGGATAATGCCCAACCACATGTTGCAAGAGTCACAATAGACTTCTTTCAACATAATGATGTCACATTGTTACCATGGCCACCAAGATCTCCCGACATATCCCCAATTGAGCACGTGTGGTATATGATGGGTAGGAGATTGCTCAATTTGCAACGTCCTCCTCAGACTGTAGAAGCACTTCGAGAGGAGTTGGTGGTTGCCTGGAATCAGATACCACAGGAGGACATTGACCACCTGATCAGAAGCATACCTAGGCGCGTTGGAGAATGCGTAGCACATCAGGGTGCATCCACACATTATTAAAGGTCAAAGGGCTTTAAAGGAGTGCAATCATTTTGAAATTTTTATCATTTACTTATTATGCTTCATTAAGTACTTATACAAAAATTTATTAAAATAAAACCATTTAAACTGGATGTTTGGATTTATATGTCACTTAGTATATCAGTACAGTTTCAAAGATATCATATCAGCATAGGCAATCTGGTCCAGTCCTTCCTTTTGCGGTTAATGAGTATAAAATTGTTAATACTTACGAATGTAGCTTTTTTACCATATTCAGAAGTTTGTCATACCTGGAAAGAAACAATAAGGTTTAGAAATAGGAAAGTATAGTATAATTGATTCGCACAATTCATTACAGTATGAAATATTAAAAACAAAGCAAGAGATAAGCATTTAAATAAGCGTCACAAAGGAAGGAATACTTCTTGTACGCTGGTGAATAGCATTAAATGTAAAAATGAGACTCAATAATGTAACATATTTCTTTAACATAAATTGTCCACATCATGTAAATAGCACTTACAGTTCGTTAGAACGGTCACAATCAGTTAAGAAGTCACAACCAGGTTACGCAACCACAATTTAAGTATACAATCACAACTAAAAAATAAAATCAGACGTTAAATAACAGAGGTATTTCTTTAATCAATGATGTTGAACGATCTAGAAGCCAATTACCTTAGAAACAAAGCTTCTTCTGATGTTGCTCTAGTAACATAGCTTGTGTTGTCTTATGTCGAACAACTCAAGCTTTCTTAATAATTAATCAGGTGGACGTGTTTTTGGTGGGTTATGTATTATTTCCAATATTCGTATTTACATTATTTCAATTTCGGTAAATCAGATATAGAAAGTTGTGAAGACGTTAGATACTTCTTTAGATGTCTTATTTATAAACCAAAAATCTGAGTTTCCCAACCAAATAATCGATATAACATTCCACTTTATGTTAGAGTCCAAATATATACCTAAATATTCAAGGCACTCTTCCCTTTTTATTTTTTAAGCATTCCCTGGTGATATTTATAGAAGAACAGGGCAGTGATAACTTTACATTTGAAAAGAATGACACAAAATAAGTTTTTTCGTAATTTACTTTTATTAATCGAGATTTGAACAATGTAACATGATTTGATAGGTCCTTTTTACTGTCACACTTCAATTTATCCCACGTCTCAGCCTGATAAACTACAAAGCTTATCATTTCCAATACCGTTAGTGCGTTGCAGATAGTAGAGGTCCTAATACCGTCCCTTGTGGAATGACATACTTCATTCAGGGATTTACTAGTACTGCCGCTTATGTTTACATACAGGGTGTCCGCAAAGTTGGAGTTTTCCTTTACACGACGTGTAGATCTTGAAAACATAAGCAATTTTTCTTAGTACCATATACACCAATGTCTTAAGGGAACCGAGATAAAGGGCTCTGCAACATCAAAAATATCTGAATACCGTTCTGTAGCCGCGACCCGCGACGTCACCGATCGGTACAAGGTCACTGGCTCAACCCGACGACAGAACTGGGTCGGGGTCAGTGTGTCAGGTCAGTATGCAACCTTCAACCGACGGTTAAGGTCACGCGTGTAGAGGTAAACGAACCCATATAATCGATTGCGTTTCAAAAAACAACAAGCACTAGAGACGTGGCTAGAGAAGTGCAAGTATCAAAAACTAAAGTGTGGCAAACGCTGCGTGAAGAGGGGCTGTATCCGTTTCACGTCCAACGTGTACAAGCCCTTCAACCTGACGATTTTCCAGCAAGAGTGCGGTT
This sequence comes from Acanthoscelides obtectus, assembly GCA_963669975.1. NCBI lineage: Eukaryota > Metazoa > Arthropoda > Insecta > Coleoptera > Chrysomelidae > Acanthoscelides > Acanthoscelides obtectus. Next base: position 72,184,506 of record CAVLJG010000009.1, read on the forward strand.
TTGTGAGTGGTTGTTGCATCAACATGACAATAATCCCGACTTTTTGAAGTGCATATTGGCGACAGACGAATCTACGTTCACGTGTAATGGGATGAATAACTTTCGCAACACTCATGTTTGGTCAGTAGAAAATCCGCACGCTGTCCGTCGGGCACATTTTCAACAAACATTGTCGGTGAATGTTTGGGCTGGCATGGTGTACGGTATGCTCATTGGACCATTTATTCTCCCAAATCGATTGGACGGGATGCAATACCTAGAACTTTTTACGCAACATTTTGCCTTCCCTGTTTGCCTGCGTCTGCTCGGTAGCGCATCAGCTGATTTCATTTTCTGTTGGAGCGGTATGATTTCGGGCAGAGACATACTTAGCCCTTCTCGTCAACTGGAGAGTGAGTACTTTTTCCTTTATTTTCTTTACTTGGTCGCCCTCGTTTCACTACACCTTACCTTTGTTATTTCAAGGGTAGTTGTTTCTGAAAAGGAAAACCCCAACTTTGCGGACACCCTGTATTGTATTGTCAAAAGCCTTTTACAGGTCTACAGAAACCACGGGGCATGGGATATTATCATTAACGTGTTCGTCTACTTTAGAGGAAAGCAGATTTCTAGCATCTTGCATAGATTTATTTTGTCTAAACCCTAGCTGCTTATCTGACAATACTTGATATTTGACAAGTGGGCATCAGTCGCACTTCTGTGCGGAGAATATTGCATAACGACCTGGGATTATTCTCTTACAAGGTGCAACTTATGCAAGAGTTGAAACAAAATGGCCATCCGCTTCGATATCGTTTCTCTGTGTTGACTCTAAATTAGTTAGAAACGGACGTCAATTTTGATCGTCAAATCATTTTTTCGGGCGAAAGCCATTTCCATCTGGGAGGTTACGTTAACAAACAGAACTGTAGGGTTTGTGGTTCTGGAAATCCACATGTCATAGAAAAACCAATGCATCCAAAAAGAGTAACTGTTTGGTGTGGCTTTTGGAGTGGGGGGATTATTGGTCCCTACTTTTCTCAATATCAAGATGGTAACAGCGTGACGGTAAACGGGGAACGCTATAGAGATATGGCGCAAGTTCGGTCATCGCATTATCAGCCGTTTTGGAGACGTTTGCTGGCCAGCCCGCAGCTGTGATTTGACGCCCATGGATTCCTATGGGGTACTGTTAAGTACCGCTGTTACACTAGCGATCCTCAAACAGTTGATGCTCTTAAGGAAAATATCCGTCGAGCTATTGATGAAAGAGGCCCACAAACTATCGAAAATGTGCTTCAAAATTGGGTTAAGAGGATGGACTACTGCCAGGCAAGCCGCGGCAGCCATTTAACTGAAATTGTTTTTTATAAATAATCGGAAGGTGTATTCTTTTGAATGAAGTATTCATTGTTACATGTTATTGAAGAGAGTAGTTTTAATACCAATTTAAAAAAGAAACCAACGGATGACCAACCCTTCACATAGAACTAATTACAGCTTTTCTAGCCTCCTAGGAGATTGATCGGATCCAATTAATAATTAATGTTATTTGGATAGCATATCAACTGGAAAGAAAGCATTAAAAATTGAGGCACTTTGGCGCAAACAACAAACATCAATCAATGCTTTTGATATTTCCATTATAACTTGTAATACAGCTCGAAAAAACTTTCTTTTTTATGAGACGCAAATGGCATGAACATAAAAACGGTAGCTATTAAATCAAAAGGAGGGAAACGTTTTCCATCCTTGCCATGAATACTAAAATTCTTCTCCTCGTTTTCATTTCCTTCTGCCATTTTTTCACTGTCCAGGCCAACAGATAGCCACCAATCTACCTAACAATATCACGTACGGCTCAAATGTTTTAATAACGGAGAGAACATGCTTGCGCTTTAACTTTTTCCGTTTCCATTTTAGCATGACAATGTTGTGTACACCCTCATATATCACTCGCCTTGACGACAAAAAAAATATGTCGGTCGTTCTGACCACGGTTTGATGTGGGACGCGGACGGGGTATAAATATATGTGGGGTAGTTTAGGCTATAATGTCGATCAGTCATATCTTTGCATATAAAATACAAGCCAGCTGAACCGGATCAGCTAAAGTATACAAAGTGTCCGAAATATGGATGCTTTTCTATGGAAAACGGAAAAACACATTCACGTACAATAATTTTGTTCCTTTTGCAAGTATGAGGGATGTCTTTTAAGTTTTGCATATAGAAACATAGTAGGCCGCGCGGATCGAACGTCAGTACTGAATCTTAACCTCACCCTTTAGTCAACTTAAATTCAAAGTTTCACAACAATACGTGCAGTGTTCTCACTACGTGTCACCAAGTCATTAGAAAAATGAAACTCAACCGAGAACATTTTCGCGCCATAATTTATTACAACTTTCAGAGACAATTATCGCAACAAGAATGCCTTGCTGAGTTACTGTCTGTCTTCGGCAACGACGCGCCACATCGGTCGACAATTTCCCGTTGGTATGGAGAATTCAAACGTGAACGGGTGAGTCTTAGCGACGATCCCAGAGTGGGTGCACCAAAAACGGCAGTCACCCAGAAAAACGGCGATGCTGTGCGCAAACTCATCATTGAAGATAGACATGTGGCATATCGCGAGATTGAGGCGTCCTTGAAGATCTCAAAGACCTCAATTCAAAACATTTTACATGAAGAATTAGGAGTAAGAAAATTAGTTTCTCGTTGGATACCCCACCTGTTGAATGAAGAGCAGAAAGCATCCAGGGTTAATTGGTGTCAAAAAACGCTTGACCGTTTCTATTCCGGAAACTCAAAAAATGTGTACAGCATTGTTAGTGGTGATGAATCGTGAATTTACTATTATGAACCAGAAAATAAACGACAGTCGGCGGTTTGGATGTTCCAAGGTGAAGAAAAGCCAACAAATGTCATCCGTTCTCGAAGTGTTTCGAAAAAGATAGTCGCGACATTTGTGTCAAAAGCGGGTCATATTGCAACAATTCCTCTTAATGAGCAAAGAACTGTTACTGCGGATTGGTATACCACCATTTGTTTGCCAAAAGTCATCACCGAGCTTCGAAAAATCAACCCCGAAAGAAGAATCAACCTCTCCCACGACAATGCAAACTCGCACACAGCCCAAAAAACAAGGCAGTATTTAACTGAAGAAAACGTGGTATTATTGGACCATCCTCCATATAGTTCCGATCTAAGTCATAACGATTTCTATACTTTCCCGAAAATGAAAATCAGACTGCGTGGTCAAAGGTTCCAGTCACCAGAAGAAGCAGTTGACGCAGCAGTTGACCCGTTTTGGATCTGCCAGCAAACGAGTTTAATAAGTACTTCGAAAATTGGTTCGAGCGCATGCAGATGTGTATTAATCTTCGTGGAGAATACTTCGAAAAACAATAAAGTCATTTAAAATTACTTACCGTATTGTTTTATTTTCATATGCAAAACTCAAAAGACATCCCTCGTAAAGTGAGTCAGGGATCCGAGGCTGACAAATTCGGCACTTCAGCATAAAAAACACATCTAAAATAACCTAGATCAGAACAAAAACTACTAATTATTTTTAGTTCATCACGGTGCTACAGTTAAGACTAAATATGTTGGCAGTTTGCTAGAATGGATCGAAGCAATACACAAGGTGTTTTCCAAGTTCAGTCATTTATTTTAACTCCTTGTAGGACTTGTCAAAAGGAGTTGATATGCCAAAAATCCCGGATATGAGAGTTGCATAATAAAAGAACTAGTAAGATTAAGAATTTTAAAAAATCAGATCTCACAACTTGAATTTAGGCTAGGCGGCAGCGGTGGCCGCAGTGGTTTTCGGTCTCCTGATCAGTCGCCGTGCGCTGCGCGGGTTCGAATCCCGTCCCAAGAGAAATTTTTCTCTTGGCTATGGATGTTGTGATTGTCCGTAGGTGGTAGATGGTCTTTGTGCTGTTTCCCCCTAAAAGCACCACGGTACCCCATGGGTGTTTAGGGCTTAGACCTTCGTGGTAGTTGGAGTATACAAATTTTTTTGTGGATTTTGCACATAATCAAAACAAACTTAACCTAGAAACTGCAAATAAGAACAAACCTCACTCAGCTAGGATTGGTCTATTGGCAGCGCAATTGAGGTAATGGCCGTGGAAGAATTCTCACGCAATTTAGATAGAGTTTTGGTAATAAACTGAGCAAGTCAAGTCAGGTAAGCGTATCTGAGATTGTGTGTAAAATCAACGCAACAAATGTCTTACATGCCTCATCTCCGGAGATATAGGATTCAACATTTAATTTCTTGGATGTTACAGCTTTCTTAATTTGAGGAGACTTTTTGTGAGTGACTTTGTGACTGTCTCGGTGATCTATCGCGATAATCGGTAACCAATACAGGTCACCTCTCACAGGAGTTCGAATACTGTCATCTAGCCGACTTGAAGGCGTATTAGGTAATTTTCAATGGTGGTGCAAACTCCACTTAGCCTACCTATAGTTCCCTTAAAATTGTGTATAATACTTTGAAAAAACTTAAAAAACACGCTTTTAACGGGTGATTTTTTAAGAGGTATAGGATTTGATTTAAAAAAAAAACACAACAAATTTGAAAAAACGATTAAGTCTTCATTTGAGTCGATAGAACGGTCGATATAATTTAATGTTTAAAGATTATTTCATGTAAATGTTAGCCGCGGCTCCGCTTTAGATGGCCCATGCGCAAGGTCCAATTTTGGCACACTCTCTCCAACATATCGGCCTGTATCTCACGACTAAATGCTTCAATATTGGCTTCCAGTGAGTCAATCGTTGCTGGTTTACCCCTGCAGACATTAGCCTTAACATGGCCTCACAAGAAATGGTCCAACGGCGTTAAATCACACGATCTAGGCGGCCAATTGACGAGCCCCAAACGTGAGATAAACTGTTCACCGAACTCGCCTCTCAACAGGGCCATTGTTTCGTGTGCGGTGTGGCATGTGGCACCGTCTTGTTAAAACCACATGTCAGAAAAGTCCAGCTCTTCCATTTTGGGCAAAAAAGTGTGTTATCATCGCACGGTAGCGCTCGCCATTCATAGTTACGTTCCGGCCATTGTCGTCTTTGAAGAAGTACGGCCCGATGATGCCACAGGCCCATGATCCACACCAAACAGTGATTTTTTCGGGATGCATTGGTAGCTCTTGTAATGCTTCTGGCTGGTCTTCACTCCAGATGCGGCAATTTTGCTTGTTAACGTACCCATTCAACCAGAAATGAGCTTCGTCGCTGAACACAATTTTTCGATAAAAATGTGGATCTTCCTCCAACTTTGCCAGCGCCCATTCACCAAATTGGAAACGTTGTGGGAGGTCGGGTGGCTTCAATTCTTGCACCAGCTGTATCTTATAAGGTTTTACACCCAAATCCTGTCGCAAAATTTTCCATGTAGTGGAGTAACAGAGGCCCAATTGCTGCGAACGGCGGCGAATCGACATTTCACGGTCATCACTAAGCCTGACGGATACAGCCGCAATATTTTCTTCAGTCCTCACTCTACGTCTGCGTGTTGGTGGTTTAATGTCCAATAATGTAAACTGGGTTAAAAATTTAGTCACAAGCTTCCGAATAGTTCCCTCAGTGGGCCGACCAAATTGCCCATAAATTGGAAGCAGTACTCGATGCAAATTCAATAATTTGCAAGCGTCGTTCGTTCGTAAGTCGATTCATGGTTAAATTATAGATCAAACTGAACAAGTTTGACAATGACACAAGACACGATTCACGCGTCATCTGTCAAAAACAGTGTTGCCAAAAAGAAACTAGCAAAAAAATCACCCATTATATCTAACCTAACTAAAAAGTAGAAAATAATTTTTAACTACAAAAAGGGTAAAATTACAGTGGTAGATGGTCGAACAGTCAATCATAATTAATGACCTCAAAATAAAATTAGAAAAAAAATTAAGTTATTAACAGAGTCAAAAGCGTAGGGTGCATTTTACTACTTTTCATGCCTCTCATCTCATGGATAGTTTCCAACAGAATGACTATTATTTATTATTTGAGCTTTTCATTCCATGTATTCGCGCTTATAGAAATTTCCTTATCCTGAATATTTCGTCTGACAAATTTATCTCATATCTGTAACTTGCGGGACTGGAAAAACTCCCAAGTGTATTTTTTCTCGCAGCGTTGGTATTAAAAACGTGTCTTATCCACCGTCTAAATTTTTTTGGAAGAATCTCAATTTACGTCGCTTATATCTCCGACTTGTATACGTGACATGACACCGTTTCTCCCTTTTCGTTTCGATAAGACTCTTCCAGTTTCTTTTTCGTACGCCTCCGCGGGCGATACTCCGAAAAAATGTGTACGCGTACTGTCACTGACGTTATTAATAACTTCCCTGAAGCTTGCTGGGAAAAAATGCTGGTAATCTGATAAAATATTGCCCGACCTCCGTGCCTTAGGAACGCGAAAACCTGCCAAATACAGTTCATACTTTCCCTGATAGGCACTTACGAGGGATATATTTTAAGTTTTGCATATAGAAACATAGTAGGCCGCGCGGATCGAACGTCAGTACTGAATCTTAACCTCACTCTATAGTAAACTTAAATTCAAAGTTTCACAACAATACGTGCAGTGTTCTCACTACAGTGAATTTATAAGCGTCACCAATTCATTAGAAAAATGGAACTCAGCCTAGGAAATTTTCGCGACATAATTTATTACAACTTTCAGAGACAACCATCGCAACAAGAAAGCCTTGCTGAGTTACTGTCTGTTTTCGGCAACGAAACGAAACATCAGTCGAAAATTTCCCGTTGCTATGGAGAATTCAAACGTGGGCGGGTGAGTCTTAACGACGATCCCAGGGTGGGTGCACCAAAAACGGCAGTCACCCAGGAAAACGTCGATGCTGTGCGCAAACTCATCATTGAAGATAGACATATCGCGTGTCCTTGAAGATCTCAGAGACCTCAATTCAAAAAAAAATTACATGAAGAATTAGGAGTAAGAAAATTAGTTTCTCGTTGGATACCCCACCTGTTGACTGAAGAGCAGAAAGCAGCCAGGGTCACCTTGTGTCAAAAAAGGCTTGACCGTTTCAATTCCGGAAAAAAATGTGCCCAGCATTGTTAGTGGTGATGAATCGTGGATTTACTGTTATGAACCAGAAATTAAGCGACAGTGGGCTGTTCGGGTGTTCCAAAGTGAAGAAAAGCCGAAAAAAGTCTTCCGTTCTCGAAGTGATTCGAAAAAGATGGTCACGACATTTGTGTCAAAAGAGGGTCATATTACAACAATTCCTCTTAATGAGCAAAGGACTGTTACTGCGGTTTATTGGACCATCCTCCATATAGTCCCGATCTAAGTTCTAACGATTTCTTTACTTTCCCGAAAATTAAAAACAGACTGCGTGGTCAAAGGTTCCAGTCACTAGAAGAAGCTGTTGACGCATTCAAAAATGACGTTTTGGATCTGCCAGCAAACGAGTGAAATAAGTGCTTCGAAAATTTGTTCGAGCGCATGCATATGTGTATTAATCTGCGTGGAGTATACTTCGAAAAACAATAAAGACATTTAAAACTACCTACCGTGTTGTTTTATTTCCATATGCAAAACTTAAATGACACCCCGCGTACATGCTCGAGCACGAATTATATACCCTAGGCTTAGATGACATCATTGCTTTGCTTGATAAGGGAGATGCTTCAGCACTTGTATCATTAGATTATTCTAAGGCATTCGATAAAATAGATCATGAGCTTTTATGTGCTAAATTGAAGTTTTTTGGTTTTTCAGACATACCTCTAATGTTTTTTATAACATATCTTTCAAATCGTAAACAAGTAGTAGAGATAGACAACACTATATCTAGTCCGATTGATATAACATCAGGTGTCCCTCACGGTTCAGTTTTAGGGCCCTTGTTGTACTTAATTTATACTATAGACTTGGGTAGCTCTGTGAAAAACTCTTCTGTGATGTACTATGCCGATGATACACAGATATATAAGAGCTTTAATACTAACACTTTACATACTTCAATCTATGAGCTTAATGATGATTTGGAGGCAATAGTAGGATACTCAAATGGTAACAATCTTAAGCTCAATAAGGATAAGTGCTCAGTGATGCTTTTTTGCCCTGCTGTCAAACGTAACATGATTTCAGACACAAAAAAAGACTAGAGATCCCTATGTATAAAACAGCTTTATTTCGTAGTTCATACACTTACAATGCTATCCTGATTTATAACGAATTAGATGACAATATAAAGGATTGGCCAGTAAACAGATTTCGTAAGCATGTGAAACAGATTTATTTGTCATTGTAGTAATTGTGGAAAAGTTAGTTTTTAATTCTTATATTTTATTTTATTTTACGTTTAGTTTCCTTTGATTAAGTATTTCAATTTATTATTTGGGTAGGTTAAGTAGAGTAGCCAAGAGCTAGACTTCGCCTACGTAGAGGTCACATTATGTTGTAGTTTATATAATGTGCCTAATAAAGACATTCTATTATTATTATTATTATTTAACTGGCAAATACAATCTCTCTCATACAGTATCTAAACGTCACCTGAAGAAGCGTTTGCCGAGTTCCTGGAGTATGTTTGAACTGAGGATCCGAGTTTTTGAAGTGGTAAGGACCCAATGATCTTCGTTTGGAAAAAGTCATTTTTAACAAAAGTATCATAGATTATTGTTAGACACATTGCTGAGAACTACTTTTGGAGAAAACTGTACTCACTACTAGGAAATTACTTCCAACAGACGGCAATCCGTTGTAGTATAAAAATTTTAGGTCCACTACTTTTTAATATACCTATACTAAGTGACATATAAATCCGAACATCCAGTTTAAGTGGTTTTATTTTAATAAAAGTTGGTGAATGTATCTATCTTACTGTAAATAACAAGTGAAAAAATTTTCAGCCTTATCAGTTGGACATTCCGGTTTTTATACTGCTTTTTTTTTAACTCACTAACGCTTTAAAAATGAATATTTCAGCCGCAGTAAAGAATCAACGTTGGCGGATTTTGGTTCTTGACATCCTTTACGATCGGTTACGATGCCTAGAGTACGGAGACCTGTACAATTTCGTCAACTTAGTGAGTTTGATAGGGGCCGTATAGTGGGACTTCGGGAAGCTGGACTTTCTTTTCGGGCAATTGCAGTTAGAGTGCAAAGAAGTGTAGACACTGTGGATAGGTGTTGTCAGGCATGGCTTCGAGAAGGCCGTACGCAAAGAGCAAGGGGCACTGGACGCCGCCGTAGAACAACAGACCGTGGAGATAGCCGCCTAAGATTATTGGCCTTAAGGGACCGTTTCTCCACTACCAGGTCCATTGCACATGAATGGTTTGCAGAACACGGAAGACCTATTGGCATGCGAAGTGTTTACCGACGAATGAGAAGTATTGGCTTGTTTTCATACCGGCCACACTGGGTCCTCCCTTTAACTCGAGAACACCGACGTAATCGCCTTGAGTGGTGCAGACAACGGTCACTCTAGGATCAGGAATGGAACAGTATTGTCTTTAGTGACGAGTCTCTAGTTTTTTGTTGAAAGACATGTTCATCACACTGTTGGAGTTATGGTTTGGGGTGCTATAGCTTATGGTTCCAGGTCACCTTTAATCTTCATCAGAGGTAACAAGAACGCGCAGCGTTATATCCACGAAGTTCTAGAACCTCATCTTTTACCCTATCTTGACACCCTGGCAGATCCAACTTTCCAACAAGATAATGTCCGACCACATGTTGCAAGAGTCACAATAGACTTCTTTCAACATAATGATGTCACGTTGTTACCATGGCCACCAAGATCTCCCAACTTATCCCCAATTGAGCACGTGTGGGATATGATGGGTAGGAGATTGCTCAATTTGCAACGTCCTCCTCAGACTCTAGAAGCACTTCGAGAGGAGTTGGTGGTTGCCTGGAATGAGATACCACAGGAGGACATTGACCACCTGATCAGAAGCATGCCTAGGCGCGTTGGAGAATGCGTAGCACATCAGGGTGCATCCACACATTATTAAAGGTCAAGGGGCTTTAAAGCAGTGCAATCATTTTGAAATGTTTATCATTTACTTATTATGCTTCATTAAGTACTTATACAAAGTTTTATTAAAATAAAACCATTTAAACTGGGTGTTCGGTTTTATATGTCACTTAGTATACATTTGAAAACTTTTGATCAGTGGTTTTTAATAAATCCGAGATGGGAAGTTTTCGAATGAGCACCCTGTTTATTTAAATGTGCAAAGATTGGATTTTTTCACTGGCAAGACCAGACGTACACAAGTTAATAGTAAATGTCAACATGAAATAATCCATTGATTGGTTGTATCTTTATTCATATTTTAATAATATGTACAATTGCAAAACTAATGGTCCATGTACAGGCAATGCGCCCTATGGGCAGTTGTTTCATATTTACCGATTCTCTATAAGGTGTTTTAGGAGCGAATAAATATTATCTGACAGTTCAAAATATTTTTTTCGCAGTGGACATACTTAGGCAACGAAGTATTATTAATTTGTTTTGATGATTGTATTTGACAGTTGCCCTTGATTTGAAACATGATACTAAAACTATAATAAACAGAACAGCCCTGTAAATTGACGCAGTACTTTCACATTATTCCATTTAACCCCCATATTTTTTGCTCCTCAAATAATGACCCCTCCTATGCGGTAAATGCGATTACTTATATAAAAACAACGTAATGTCATCTAAGGAAAATAAAAGGCAGACGCGTCGCTTAAGAGACTTATAACTTTCCTTTCTGTTTCTTTCGTAACATTATAGTCTGGTTCTTGACAGTTTCATCAAGGAACTTCAGAATCTCGTAAGAATATTCTAAATCTTTAGCAAATACAGTATTGCTTCACAAATAGTAAAGGATTGAAATGTACTGGGAAAATGCACTTGATCTTTAAACGTTTGTATGTTGTTTAATGCTGCTCCATTAGGGAATAAACACTGAATGTAAGCTCAGCGTTTGTAACGGTTTCACCGTCCGATTGTATTTATTAAATCACTTCTCGATTTTCATTTCAGAATCGCAACTCATTAATCCCATCTCTAGCTTATCCCATCTCTAGCTTTTTTACTTGGAAACATTTCCGCTTGGAGCGCACTTGATGCGGGGTTCCAGATCTGTGGTCTTCCTCGCGCTCCCTTTTCACTTAAGCCGCCGATCTAACAAGAGCTGACAATTTTGTTCTCTGTAGCATGAGGTCATATAGCACCATGTGCTAGCATTTTGTAAAATGTGTGTCCAAATAGGATAAAATGGTGAGTTTTATAATACTATACAGTTTTATTGCTGGATCTGCCTGTAGTTTATAGATAATCGATATGTAAGTGGTTTATTCCTTGTACGATTTTAAAATATCCATCGAACGTCATTTTCGACTACTTCGATCATTCGCCATAACTTTAATCAAATCGAGGTAGAAAGGTAGAAATCGATCCACATCGATTTTACCTCTGTGTGCGTATATACATATTCATAGTTCAGTGAAATTATGAGTACTTTGATTATGAATATTCGATATTTGTGTTTTTATATCAGAAGCATGTGGAGAAATTTTTGATGACCACCATCTTGTTTTACGCTTTTTTTGCTATTTCATGATTTTATTTTATGATAGGCATTTCCAATTTTCGGTTTGATTTTATAGAACTATGTGATGTAATTCGAACCTAGAAAATCGTTGGTTCTCTTTTGAGGCAGACTGAGATTGGAAATGCCTTGGCCATTGGGGCACGTTGCTAATGCACACGGTTCTTTTTCAGATTGGGGCCACCCCCTTTTCCTTTGCATTCGCCTTTGTCTTTGACTTTGACTTTGCCTTCCTTTGTCTTTGGCTTACCTATTGCTTGGCCTATCACTTCACCCATGCATGTGCCTTGGCTGCGCCAGCACTTACAGCTTCATCCTTGATGAAGATCACGTTTAAGTTCAACTTCACTGCATCTTTCGCCTAAATCTAGTTTTGAAGCCACTAAATATGAGGTCACCCCTCATAACTGGGACCTCCACTTGAAGCCCTTGGCCATCCTCGCTGCAGTCCAGTCAAAATGGACCAGCTTAGCGAAAGATAAGTGGATGATTTTGTAACAGCGCCAAAGATTTAAATCTTTTATTTTGTTCTTTAAAATTTCAATTTCAAATGTAATGAAAGTGCTTTTATAGTTAAATAAAATCTGTCAAATGTTTGTCTTCATGCCACCGACTGAGCCACCGGAAGCTAATGGGAACCCCCTTTCTGTGATTGTGCAGAAAAGTTGGAATCTTCATTGCATTCCATCTTTTCTGGACTTTTTGCGGAAAGGAAGGCGCGACATTATTGTAAGTGTGTTATAAAAATCGTTAAGGGGGTTTGACGGTCAGGCCATGTCGAAAGATCGAGATGTTCTCTTAAAATACATCTATGCGATAAATCTTGCTTGACCAGGCTATAAGTGCCTTTTTATTTCCTTCTCCATCTTAATCCCACTTGTCGAGGGGGGAACAACCGAGCGATCCTTAGCGTTTAATAAAACTGACCAGCAGCTTAATATGAGGAACAAGCCCGGCTTCGAGTGCTTCTCGAACGGGGATCTGGGAGGATCCAGTAAGCGCTTTATGTAGTTTGGCGGTTATGGTAGGAAGCCATTCGGAAAGGATAACGTCTGCGGTTTATAGACAGTTGATGGCAGGCTTACTTTCCCTACCTGCTGGACGTTTCGGCTTTCTTGGTTTAATGTGCCGTCACTTCTCAAAGTTACCCAATGACCCGCACAAAATTTAGGAGCCACCCAAACAGGCCTCTTCAGAGCTTCGATAGAGTCATCTCCCAACTAGCAAAGTAGTGGTATAAGCTTTTGGTAAAAGAACCGTTCAGCCATAAAAGCTCTCTATTGTTGTTGTCTGAACACCAAAATGCTAGCTTAACGTTGTGTGGAATGCAGATTTGCTTTTTGCAACATATTTGCTCTAAAATGAAGTGTTTAAAATATTCTTATAGCATAGTTATACAACACCTTATAGGCGCAAATTTTTAACTGTTGCATAAACGTTTATACAACTATTTTATACGGCATATTTGCACGTTAGTCAAAATGGTTGTGTTGTGACATCCATGGTAACGTTTATAAAACAAACCCGAGCCTTGTTGTTTTGCTGTGCAATTCACTACTTTAGCCAACAAATTGCTCCCAACGGAAGCACTTATACAACTGTTGTTTAGTAACTGTTTAAGGCTGTACATATGCTAAATATGTTGGTAAACAACTACACCATAACCTAACTTTCTGCTGTCATATTTTTGTAAAATGCCATAATCAATGTTTTAAGTTTTTATGTTTAAGTTATATTGGTTCAAAAGGTTTTATCAACTGTTCAAACAGAAGATATAGATCTGGTACAAATTCTGGGTAAATCATTCGACTCTGTCGGTATTTCATTTCAGACATTTGGAATTGTTGTATAACACCTGCAGGCAACACCAAAATATTCTAATAACCTAAAGACAACATGGACGATGCCATGATTGTACACAACCACCCTCCATATTGGGCAAACATTTATTCCTCTATTTGATATTGAATAATTATGTTTCAGTTCGAAATTACAGATATTAAGTGATAAACATTAGTGTAATTGTGTCTAAATATAGGATTTGTGGAAGATTTAACGCAGATAAGTTCAGTTTTCCATCTTAAAAATCTAGACATACTTTTGATCATTGTCAAAATATGAATCAAATACGAAGCCCGTAGAAATTGGGTAACTAATCTGCACGATAATCACAATAAAATTTGCTGCGCAAGTAATTCAATAGCAATATATCACAGTGTAGAAGTTTATCATATACCTGCGTATGAAATTCACAATGGCCGATATATAAGAAACAAGATGAATGTAATGTGTTAGTTATATATTCTTCACTTCGTCTATACAATACATAAGAAATAGTTTGGTTGCAATAAAGTAGAATCACGTAACAGAATAGTTGTATAGTTGACAAAAACTGAATCTTGCACTGACGCACATGTCCAATAGCGGCTGCAAGAGGCTTACACTTTTGTTTTATAAATGTTACCTGCAGCCCTTATACAACCTCTTAAATGACTGAAGTGTCCTATTAGGTGTGCCCATTCCGCTTGTATAGCTGTTCTAAGAGGGTTTTGCCAATGTTCTTACAGTATACATATACAATGCTGTTTAAGGAATACTGTATAATCATACTTGCAACTCTAATAGGAGTGATAATTGTTAGTTGAACTGTCTTTATCGCAGTTAGTTCTAATAAAGAGTAAGTAGTTCACAAATATTTCCTGCTCAGATTGGTGCATTTCCACCTCTTTTGACCATATTTGAACGACAACCATAAAGCTAGATATACGAACGACATTTCCATGGTGACTGCAATCTTAAAAATAATTCAGCTCGTGGGATCATGTATAAATGCATTATGGCTTGGAATACTGTATGACAATGATGAGTTATTGGCGATTTGTAAGGTATATGAGGCATGTTCAGTTTTAGAAATTGATATTGTTGGGATTAAGATTCAAGTTGTTCGTAATGCTATCTACGTTAACCTCGCTTATCTTCCTCCTAATATGCACCTCGCTGCTTTGGAATATTTTGTTGATGACATTTTGGCGATAGATTTTTTTGGTCCAAATGATTTTATTTTTCTTGGAGATTTCAACATTCCCAGTTACGTGAACAAAATGATGGATCATTCTTACAATAATAGCTACTTATACTAAGTGACATATAACTCCGAACACCCAGCTTAAATGGTTTTATTTTAATAAAATTTTGTATAAGTACTTAATGAAGCATAATAAGTAAATGATAAATATTTCAAAATGATTGCACTGCTTTAAAGCCCTTTGACCTTTAATAATGTGTGGATGCACCCTGATGTGCTACGCATTCTCCAACGCGCCTAGGCATGCTTCTGATCAGGTGGCCAATGTCCTCCTGTGGTATCTCATTCCAGGCAACCACCAACTCCTCTCGAAGTGCTTCTAGAGTCTGAGGAGGACGTTGCAAATTGAGCAATCTCCTACCCATCATATCCCACACGTGCTCAATTGGGGATAAGTCGGGAGATCTTGGTGGCCATGGTAACAATGTGACATCATTATGTTGAAAGAAGTCTATTGTGACTCTTGCAACATGTGGTCGGGCATTATCTTGTTGGAAAGTTGGATCTGCCAGGGTGTCAAGATAGGGTAAAAGATGGGGTTCTAGAACTTCGTGGATATAACGCTGCGCGTTCATGTTACCTCTGATGAAGATTAAAGGTGACCTGGAACCATAAGCTATAGCACCCCAAACCATAACTCCAACAGTGTGATGAACATGTCTTTCAACAAAAAACTGTGGATTCCTCCTTTCACCACGTCGCCTTCTAACCCTGGCACGACCATCGTGCATGCCTAAACAAAATCGAGACTCGTCACTAAAGACAATACTGTTCCATTCCTGATCCCAGAGTGACCGTTGGCTGCACCACTCAAGGCGATTACGTCGGTGTTCTCGAGTTAAAGGGAGGACCCAGTGTGGCCGGTATGAAAACAAGACAAAACTTCTCATTCGTCGGTAAACACTTCGCATGCCAATAGGTCTTCCGTGTCCTGCAAACCATTCATTTGCAATGGACCTGGTAGTGGAGAAACGGTCCCTTAAGGCCAATAATCTTAGGCGGCGATCTTCAAGGTCTGTTGTTCTACGGCGGCGTCCAGTGCCCCTTGCTCCTTGCGTACGGCCTTCTCGAAGCCATGCCTGACAACACCTAACCACAGTGTCTACACTTCTTTGCACTTTAACTGCAACTGCCCGAAAAGAAAGTCCAGCTTCCCGAAGTCCCACTATACGAACCTTATCAAACTCACTAAGTTGACGAAATCGTACAGGTCTCCGTACTCTAGGCATCGTAACCGATCGTAAAGGATGTCAAGAACCAAAATCCGCCAACACTGATTCTTTACTGCGGCTTAAATATTAATTTTTAGAGCGTTAGTGAATTAAAAAAAAAGCAGTATAAAAACCGGAATGTCCAACTGATAAGGCCGAACATTTTTTCACTTGTTATTTACAGTAAGATAAATATACTAAGTGACATATAAATCTGAACACCCAGTTTAAATGGTTTTATTTTAATAAAATTTTGTATAAGTACTTAATGAAGCATAATAAGTAAATGATAAAAATTTCGAAATGATTGCACTGCTTTAAAGCCCTTTGACCATTAATAATGTGTGGATGCACCCTGATGTGCTACGCATTCTCCAACGCGCCTAGGCATGCTTCTGATCAGGTGGTCAATGTCCTCCTGTGGTATCTCATTCCAGGCAACCACCAACTCCTCTCGAAGTGCTTCTAGAGTCTGAGGAGGACGTTGCAAATTGAGCAATCTTCTACCCATCATATCCCACACGTGCTCAATTGGGGATAAGTCGGGAGATGTTGGTGGCCATGGTAACAATGTGACATCATTATGTTGAAAGAAGTCTATTGTGACTCTTGCAATATGTGGTCGGGCATTATCTTGTTGGAAAGTTGGATCTGCCAGGGTGTCAAGATAGGGTAAAAGATGGGGTTCTTGAACTTCGTGGATATAACGCTGCGCATTCATGTTACCTCTGATGAAGATTAAAGGTGACCTGGAACCATAAGCTATAGCACCCCAAACCATAACTCCAACAGTGTGATGAACATGTCTTTCAACAAAAAACTGTGGATTCCTCCTTTCACCACGTCGCCTTCTAACCCTGCCACGACCATCGTGCATGCCTAAACAAAATCAAGACTCGTCACTAAAGACAATACTGTTCCATTCCTGATCCCAGAGTGACCGTTGTCTGCACCACTCAAGGCGATTACGTCGGTGTTCTCGAGTTAAAGGGAGGACCCAGTGTGGCCGGTATGAAAACAAGCCAAAACTTCTCATTCGTCGGTAAACACTTCGGATGCCAATAGGTCTTCCGTGTTCTGCAAACCATTCATTTGCAATGGACCTGGTAGTGGAGAAACGGTCCCTTAAGGCCAATAATCTTAGGCGGCGATATTCACGGTCTGTTGTTCTGCGGCGGCGTCCAGTGCCCCTTGCTCTTTGCGTACGGCCTTCTCGAAGCCATGCCTGACAACACCTAACCACAGTGTCTACACTTCTTTGCACTCTAACTGCAATTGCCCGAAAAGAAAGTGCAGCTTCCCGAAGTCCCACTATACGGCCCCTATCAAACTCACTAAGTTGACAAAATCGTACAGGTCTCC
Organism: Acanthoscelides obtectus; assembly: GCA_963669975.1. Classification (NCBI taxonomy): domain Eukaryota; kingdom Metazoa; phylum Arthropoda; class Insecta; order Coleoptera; family Chrysomelidae; genus Acanthoscelides; species Acanthoscelides obtectus. Next base: position 72,201,760 of record CAVLJG010000009.1, read on the forward strand.
GTACTCTAGGCATCGTAACCGATCGTAAAGGATGTCAAGAACCAAAATCCGCCAACGTTGATTCTTTACTGCTGCTGAAATATTCATTTTTAGAGCGTTAGTGAATTAAAAAGAAGCAGCATAAAAACCGGAATGTCCAACTGATAAGGCTGAAAATGTTTTCACTTATTATTTACAGTAAGATAAATACATTCACCAACTTTTATTAAAATAAAACCATTTAAACTGGGTGTTCGGATTTATATGTCACTTAGTATACTAATACATTAATTTTACGTTTTAATGCTTTTGTCAGATCTATTTTAGAATACTGTTCGTTTTGTGAAATACTTATGGTTTTCTTCTAGACAGCATCTCTCTACGCGTTCCCGATTTGCGTACTCGTCATGGTGGTAACAATTCATTTTATTTACCTGTTCCGTATTTTCGCCTCTTTATGTTATGTGTAATATCTGTGACATTGTAAGTGAACTTGATATTTTTAGTTCCACCAAAATCGATCTCAAGAGGAGTTTTTTTAACAATTGGATAATTTATATTTATGTCTTTTTTATCATGTACTGTTTAGAGTTTTGTTTTTGTATCATTTTTTGTTTTTTCCCCGCCTGTTAATTGGATCACTCTGTTCAGGCAGTGTATGGATTATTGTATGGATTATTATGAGTTTGAGTCAACTCTTGACTGACCCATCAAGGTTGGTGAGGATGAATGTTTGTAATTAGTCACGAACACTAATAATTCAGAGTACAACCAAGCCAATGAAATGTCTAGTGAAACACTATCCGCATATGGAAATTATATGACTGCGCAAATACAAGCGATTACTGAAATTATTTGAATGATTCGTCGATATCCGATTATAACTCACCAATCATTCCGATAATAATGGGGTCGGATTAATAAATTGTTATGTGAACACTAATGAACAAATTCAGTTCCGTTAAAGTTTCATATTAGTCAATGCTTTAATATTGATTAATATAATTACATGTACTGAAATTATTGTACTTGCAACATTTGTAATAAACTTACGTTCGGTGTCATTTTATATTTTGTTATATTCAATAGCGTATCAAGTTCATCTAAAGGTAAACATTGAAAAGAGAATCACCGATTACGACTTCTCTTGATCAAAGGTATGAAAGTCATATTTTTATACAAGTATTCCCACGTCAACTACAAGCTGGAACAAGTCAGGACATGTCGCTCAATATACAAATACCAGAAAACCTTTTACTTTTTCTTGGAGGATATCCTCGTGACTATAAGGTAATCATTATGAATATGAAAACAAGGATATGCTTATACTTCTACCTTTTACTCCAAAGCAAGACTTTATACTTTTACCTTATGCTTCCGAGGATATGCTTCTCTTTTATGAATACGGCTCATTATCAGAAGCATTCCCTAAAATAAGTTTCTTGATATCAAATACAGTAACATGTGCTACTTTTTGGCCGTTCACTCATCGAGCAATGACCGATTCATGTGTGCAGTCGAAACCTGGCACATATTCCAGTTCTCCCTTTTCCTTCCTACATGAAAAGCATAACGCTCCACTCGTTCCACCTCCTTGTTTCACTAGCTTCGGGGTAATTCAACAGACGCAGGAGTGGAAAGGCATGCACCCTACAATCTCACGACCACGCATTTTCCCTGTTCTTCTATATTACTACTTGTACAGTTCAATACGGGTCGGTTCAGATAAGTTTCACGTTGGATCCAATTGAAACCTGCCAACAGTTCGCTAAATAGCGTGGAAGAAATAAAAATTGAGTGATGGGGCGAATTGCGCATTCATCAGTAAGGAATCTTCAGAAATACTGGACCGATTTGACTATTATATTCTGAAACAGTCGCGAAGACTCTCGATGTCTAAAGCTCCATCAGGTTAGAATAACAAACATGAGCTTGACGAGTCCGTCTCAAACATTAAGTACTGTTGACATATCGGTTGGAAATACACCCTTTGATGTGAAAGATGGACGTTAAACAATTGTCATGAAGCCAGTCGAATTGCTTTGATCTGAACTGCAATCCCAACTAGCAAAGTAGTGCTATAAGCTTTTGGTAAAAGAACCGTTCAGCCATAAAAGCTCTCTATTGTTGTTGCCTGAACACCAAAATGCTGGCTTAATGTTGTGTGGAATGCAAATTTGCTCTGAAATGAGGTGTTTAAAATATTCTTATAGCATAGTTACACAACACCTTATAGGATAAATTTTTAGCTGTTGCATAAACGTTTATACAACTATTTTATACGGCATATTTGCAGGTTAGTCAAAATGGTTGTGTTGTGGCATCCATGGTAACGTTTATAAAACAAACCCGATCCTTGTTGTTTTGCTGTGCAAATTTCCTACTTTAGCCAACAAATTGCTTCCAACGGAAGCACTTATACAACTGCTGTTTAGTAACTGTTAAAGGCTGTACATATGCTAAATATGTTGGTAAACAACTTCACCATAACCTAACTTTCTGCTGTCATATTTTTGTTAAAATGCCATATCCAGTGTTTTAAGACACGCATATTGATTAAAAAGGTTTTATCAACTGTTCAAACAGAAGATATAGATCTGGTACAAATTCTAGGTAAATCATTCGACTCTGTCGGTATTTCATTTCTGACATTTGTCAAATTGTTGTATAACACCTGCAGGCAACACCGATATATTCTAATAAACTAAAGACAACATGGACGATGCCATGATTATACACAACCACGCGCCATATTGGGCAAACATTTATTCCTCTGTTTGATATTAAATAATTATGTTTCAGTTCGAAATTATAGATATAAAGTGATAAACATTAGTGCAATTGTGTCTAAATATAGGATTTGTGGAAGATTCAACGCAGATAAGTTCAGTTTTCCATCTTAAAAATCTAGACATACTTTTGATCATTATCAAAATATGAATCAAATACGAAGCCCGTAGAAATTGCGTAACTACTTTGCACGATAATCACAATAAAATTTGCTGCGCTATATCACAGTGTAGAAGTCTATCATATACCTGGGTATGAAATTCACAATGGCCGATATGTAAGTAAACAAGATGACTGTATTGTGTTAGGTATATATTCTTCACTTCGTCTATATAATACATAAGAAATATTTTGGTTGCAATAAAGTAGAATCACGTAACAGAATAGTTGTATAGTTGACAAAAACTGAATCTTGCACTGACGCAAATGTCCTATAGCGGCTGCAAGAGGCTTACACTTTTGTTGTATAACTGTTACCTGCAGCCCTTATACAACCTCTTCAATGTCTGAAGTGTCCTATTAGGTGGGCCCGTTCCGCTTGTATAGCTGTTCTAAGAGGGTTTTGCAAATGTTCTTACAGTATACAATGCTGTGTAAGGAATACTGTATAATCATTCTTGCAACTCTAATAGGAGTGATAATTGTTAGTTGGGATATACATGTAGCCAGATTTACCAACATATAATAATAATAATAATAATAATGTTAATTTTAATAACGTAAACAAAATCGTTATCTTACAATGAACATACCATACCCGAAGAATTTTGAACTTGTGCTTGGGTTCACATGAGAATGAGAAAAAAATACAAATGTTAAATAATGTAGTTAAGTGTAGAAAATTTTATATTTTTCTAAATTATTCAGACAATTTTTTATATGAAATTAATTGTGTTTAGAATATTTCTCCTTAAATGCAGGTCAAACGTGAATAGACCCATGATATACATAAATTGTTTTGACTTTAGTTTTTAGTGTCTATAGTTTATGGATCGTGTTTCTTGGTTCCTGTATAATCCATGAGTTTGTGTTTTTTCAAAATGTTTGGTGTTTTAATTATTTTGGGCCTAAAAAGAGAAGAGACCTTTGACCTATGGCCTTTGTAGATTTTCGCACAGATACTGAATTTTGTTTAAACCTTGTTTGGTAGTTGTGACTGATAGTATTTAGATGCATCTCATTTTTGATGTGGTACATAATCCATTGTCAAAGTAGATTTTTCTAACGTCAGGGGCTGAGGTTTTAAATCAAAATTATCGGATAGGACATGTAGTATCTTTATGGAGGTTCAGTTTTTGTATCGACTTCTTTAAGATTTCAGTCTTTTTATATTAGTTTTTCATGAGTTTTCTCCATTCTAGTATAATATATGATAGTACAGGATAAACAAGAGCATGGTAGAGAATAAAAAAAATCAGGAAAATACTTGAATTTTTCACTAAGACTTCTGTATGTGCATTCCACGTTAAATTTTTGTCTAGTATTAAACTTGACTATTTTAGTTAATTAACTGGATTTCTTATTTTGTTTGAAATTTGAGTTCTCTGTAATTTTTAAATAGTGTTTCATGTTATATAGTATGTTTTTTTATAATTTATAGTCATAGTTCTTTCTGAAAAAAAATGCATAACTGTTGTAACACCATTTTCAATTTCAGTTCTTAAGGTATACCAATCATTACTTGTAGATATAGATTATAGCTGTGTCGTCATCGAAGCCGATGATTTCGTCAACAGTATCTAAATTAAGAATATCGTTGATATGTAAATTGAAGAGCAAGAAGCCTAACACTATACCTTGGCATTTCATAAGTCACTACCTGTTGTTCGCTTAAAGCACTGGTTATTTCAACAGGCTGATTTCTATTTCATAAATAACTTTCCATGAGTTTATATGTGGTACCTCTGAATCTTAAGAGTGGCCAAAGCAGATTTGTGACTGATGGTATCGAATGGCTTGGCCAGATCAACAAAAATGCAAGCAGTTGGTTCACTTGTATCTATGTTTTCATATATTTTATTAGTTAACCGCATAATCGCATCTTGTGTTGATTTTTCTCGCTGAAATCCGTATTCTGGGCCGATATAATGTTATATTTTTTAGTGGAATCCGTAAACCTCTTTCTTAATACTTTTCCAAATAATTGCTCTGTAATTACACGGTTTGTAATAGGCTTTACTTAGTCATCAATGGATCAACAGAAAATATTAAAAATCATATAGCTAATATTCAAGCCGAAACAGGATATCGTCCCTGAAAAGATCCCCCTCAACGGAGAAAATCTCTTTGTAAATTGCTAACCCAATTACGACCCTTTGCTCAAAGCACCAGACCCAACACGTTCACTCATAATTGTACGATACCCGATTTGAGGAAAAAGGAAGTATAAGGCGCAAGGGATGCTAATCATCCCTTCAAATCACCCTCTCATCAGCCTTCTCGGTACAAGCGTCAACGTCACAACATATACAACAATACACAGCAACGCGACTGAAATTAAGTAACCTATATTAAAAATCTCAAATGTCCTGTGTATTATTTTCAAAAATAGCATGTGAAATATCAGCAACCACACAAATGCTTATAACAAGGTAAAAAAAAAAATTTTTGTTTTTAGCCACGTTGTTGGAAGAAGAGCTTGAATTATCTTGTGTATGTGCGTTACACACCCGTGTCGCGGGGCTGACGTTGTGTAATCCTCCCCGGGGTACATGTTTTATACAGTTTTCGAGGTGTCATGTGCGAATACCCCACATTTCGGTAGTAGCGTTACTGAGTAGCATTGGATATGTTGGAGTGCAGGCATCAAGGTGGCATCTGCTGTCAGGAAGACGATCCCGCTCGGTTTTGTAGTGGGAGTGGCAATTAGAGACCCTCCTTTGCTGTAGATAGGAACTGCTTGGTCACCTGCTAATACGGACATCGCGTGTCTTAGGTGTGATGAAGTTATCATCGTAGCACTATGTGTTTATCTAAGGGGTGAACTCATAGATCATGACATGTTAAAAACTGGAAAGGAAGTAAATTGAGAGTGAATCATAGCAACTGTACTAATAATTGATGCCGCATTGGTTTAAATAATAGTTTATAGATTAGGAAAGTATCATTCGAAACCTTAAAGGCAAATGTAAAGGTTTCTAAATATATATATATATATATATAACTTGAGACGTGGTCATTGTCGTCTAGACCAGTTAGGTGAAAAATTAAAGCTTCCGCCTTTTGTTGGGTACTTCGACAAAATTTAAGCAAAGAGGACTCTTTATACTTTTTTTAATTCTCTCTAGCTTTCAATGGACTTTGCCATCATCAGGAGCTGCAATTACAATGATAACAGTAGCAACAATAGTGTAAAATGAATTTAAATTGACTTAACTTACAGTAGTATGTGAGGATGTTGCTAATTGTTATTTACGTTTAGGATGAGGGAAACGCCCAGTAACATGGTGAAAGCCGGATAGATGGTACAATGGTCAAAATTATATAGAATATACACAATTGTGTGAAAGCATTAAATCGTGAAGCCACTTGATGATTGCACAAAATGGTGGTCATGGAATAATGAGTGAGATGAACCCTTTGACAGAAGGCCGAAGGTTGTCAATGTCTGTGTAGAATTAACAAGATCTTATTCAGTTCACCTTCCAATATTTTGCCGAACTCTGATGATGCAGGTAATAGTCGCACAACCCCTAATAACGGAACTGATGGAATCCCCAACAATAGCATCAATTCAAACAGTACAAGCACCAACCCGGACTCCAGACCTGGTTTTGCTGTCCTGCCCTATATCAAGGAACTGACCCCTAAGCTGATCAGATTGTGCAGTCCTTTAAACTTTCGAATTGCTTGCAAATCCTTCATCACTATAAACTGCATTTTTTCAAAAATGAAAGACAGAGTCCCGCTGCTTGGCTTAACCAAGACAGTCTACTCCATCAATTGCAACAACTGCAACCAAATATACATAGGTCAGACCTCCAGATCTCTTAAAGGAAGGATTACATCACACAAAAGTGATTCTAGGCTTCATCCTGAAAGATGCGCTCTAGCATCTCATGTTAACACAACAGGGCACTCTATGAATTACACAAGTATCAAAGTTCTTGATAAAGAAAAACGTCTATCCAAACGTTTATTCCTGGAAATGTCCTACATTTTCATGAATAACAACTGTATCAACAAAAAGAGAGATGTTAAGCAACTGAGTGTCATTTACTCATATTTGCTAAACTGCGAAAAATTGGAGAACTTACATATCTCCTCAAATTTTGACTCTTCACAACCATAAATGGAATCTGTTTCTTGGTCGATTCCACCAATAAACTTCATTCCACTCAAATTCTAATAATTTTCTCCTCACGATTTAATAATAATTGTTAATTTAATTTCCCATTAATTAAAATATAGTTAATTCAACTGCCTCTGGTCGGTTTAACAATTTCTTAAATAACATTCTGAAAATCACATCATCTGAAGTGATTTGGCAACGTTGGCACACGCCCACAATTCGTTCCATCTTTCCACACAGACATTGACAACCTTCGGCCTTCTGTCAAAGGGTTCATCTCACTCATTCTTCCATGACCACCATTTTGTGCAATCATCAAGTGGCTTCACGATGTAATGCTTTCATGTTTTAAAAAAAATTTTTAATCTGTTTTAACTTGTTCTTGTCACACAATTGTGTATATTTTATATAATTTTGACCATTGTACCATCTATCCAGCTTTCACCATGTTACTGGGCGTTTCCCTCATCCTAAACGTAAACAACAATTAGCAACATCCTCATATACTACTGTAAGTTAAGTCAATTTAAATTCATTTTACACTATTGTTGCTACTGTTATCATTGTAGTTGCAGCTCCTGATGATGATGGCAAAGTCGATTGAAAGCTAGAGAGAATTAAAAAAAGTATAAAGAGTCCTCTTTGCTTAAATTTTGTCGAAGTACCCAACAAAAGGCGGAAGCTTTAATTTTTCACCTATATAACTTCGAAGTTGAGTGATTTATTTTAACAGTAGTAGATCTGATCAAAATAAATGTTTTTTTCCTTTAACATTTTTGTGGTAAAATTAAAGTAACAAAGTTATAGCCCTTTAGAAGTTTGAGTACCGCCCTGTCTCAATAATAATATTATGTGCTCGTGTTTGGCAACAACGGATATACTCCACCTTATCGGTTCATCGCATCGGAAATAAAAAAGCGAAAGAATTTGAAACGCTGGTCACGATGTTTTTATTCAGTCAATGTGTCAGTCGGTAACGCGTGAGTGAATAGTGGTGTTTGCTGCGTGGCTCAAACGAAATAAAAAATAGCACATATTTATGCGGATCGGTTTCCCAATCGAGTGCAACCAACCGCTCGTGCCTTTGTTAATGTAGTACAACGGGTTCGTGAATCAGGTGAGTTAAGGCCTCACAGGGGAGGGCATGCCGGTGCTCCAAGACCTCACGATCAAATACAGGTCCGCACTGAAATACTTGTCGGGAGGATACTTTATAAAACAAGGTAAAAAAATTTTTTTAATTTTTTTTCATTTTTACACACATATTTTGGTTTGTCTTCCTTCTACAATCATTATCTGAAAATTAATGACTCAACTTCAAAGTCACCCTGTATATATATATATAGTTAATTGGGCAATTGGCAAATCTTTTAGGCTAAAGTTGAGTCTTTTGACGATAAAATCTTTCGCAATTCTCTATGGAGCCTTCATCAAGATTTCGTCGGTGAGGTTGCAGCCACAAGGTGTTTCAAAACGAACGTAGAGAAGATCGAACTTATACAGTATACTGTATAAAAACAACAACAAGCCCAATGTCCCCCGTCCTTTTCCAAAGGTGTTTATTTTGACGTGTGATTTTTTAAGATCAGTCGATCCGATTTCGAGAAAATTAGAAAAATCTTTATTTATCTTAATTTGTTCAGAACAGAAACACACGAAAATATCACTTTTCATTTTAATAAGTGTTCAAAATGCTGCCCGTTATGCTTTGCCAAATCTACAATTCGTTTATAATTAGAGTAGTTTTTGGTTGAGAAATCTTTTGTCGTGTCCCGGCGTGTTTTCTTTTAATCAGTGGTTTTTTGATAAATCCGTGTTGGTAAGTTTTCAAACACCCTTTATGATTCCATGTTACATGAAGAACTCGTATCCATGTTCCTGGTTGAGCCCCAGGTACATTACGACAGTAGGCACAGTCCTCCCAATAGTTGGAAAACTTTTATTATACCTTGATATATCCTTTTCCCCTAACCCTCAGCGAAAGTTCGGCATTTAATCCCTATAAATCTCCTTACCTATTAAACGTCTATGCTCTTTGCCCCGCTATCCTCTGGGAAGGGTATCCAGACAACGGGACGGGAGGCGGTAGTAATCAAGATCAGAGACGAAGGAAAATCGAGAAAATCAACGTATAAAAGTCTATTACCGCGATTTCCCAGCGAGTTATCTTTGGTTGTTGCCCAGAAATTATGGCGATCTGTTATCTGGGAAATGCAATTTTAGAAAGTCACGGCGGATATCTATCGTGACTTTTGGAGATGAGAAGGGATCGGAATTAAACTTAAAACACGATCTTGAAAACAGGTTTGTGTTCTAATGGGTGATTTTTTTTGCTAGTATCTTTTTGGCAACACTGTTTTTGACAAATGACGCTTGAATCGTGTCTTGTATCATTGTCAAACTTGTTCAGTTTGGTCTATAATTTAACCATGAATCGACTTATGAACGAACAATGCTTGCAAATTATTGAATTTTACTATCAAAATTCATGCTCGGTTAAGAGAGTGCATCGAGCACTGCTTCCAATTTATGGGCAATTTGGTCGGCCTACTGAGGGAGCTATTCGGAAGCTTGTGACTAAATTTCGAACCCAGTTTACATTATTCGACATTAAACCACCAACACGCAGACGTAGAGTGAGAACTGAAGAAAATATTGCGGCTGTATCCGCCAGTGTTAGTGATGACCGTGAAATGTCGATTCGCCGCCGTTCGCAGCAATTGGGCCTCTGTTACTCCACTACGTGGAAAATTTTGCGACAGGATTTGGGTGTAAAACCTTATAAAATACAGCTGGTGCAAGAATTGAAGCCACACTACCTCCCACAACGTTTCCAATTTGGTGAATGGGCGCTGGCAAAGTTGGAGGAAGATCCACATTTTTATCGAAAAATTGTGTTCTGTGACGAAGCTCATTTCTGGTTGAATGGGTACGTTATCAAGCAAAATTGCCGTATCTGGAGTGAAGACAGAAGCATTGCAAGAGCTACCAATGCATCCCAAAAAAATCACTGTTTGGTGTGGATTATGGGCCGGTGGCATCATCGGGCCGTACTCCTTCAAAGACGACAATGGCCGAAACGTAACTGTGAATGGCGAGCGCTACCGTGCGATGATAACAAACTTTTTTTTGCCCAAAATGAAAGAGCTGGACTTGGCTGACATGTGGTTTCAACAAGACGGTGCCACATGCCACAAGGCACACGAAACAATGGCCCTATTGAGAGGCGAGTTCGGTGAACAGTTTATCTCACGTTTGGGGCCCCTCAGTTGGCCGCCTAGATCGTGTGATTTAACGCCGTTGGACTGTTTCTTGTGGGGCCATGTTAAGGCCAATCTCTACAGGGATAAACCAGCAACGATTTACGTACTGAAGCCAATATTGAAGTATTTATTCGTGAGATACCGGCCGATATGTTGGAGACAGTGTGCCAAAATTGGACCTTGCGCATGGGCCATCTAAAGCGGAGCCGCGGCCAACATTTACATGAAATTATCTTTAAACATTAAATTATATCGACCGTTCTATCAACTCAAATAAAGATTTAATCGCTTTTTCAAATTTTTTGTGTTTTTTTTGAAAATCAAATCCTATACCTCTTAAAAAATCACCCGTTACATACGTTGCGATCATGGTGACTCTAGGCTTTAGCTCTGTTGTTAGTAATTAACAAAGTATGGGAAGCACATCCTACCAAAAACACTTTGCTCATGTTTCCACCGAAATATCAGTGTAATTTTACCGGGGGATGGTCAAATTTTAGCTCAGTATCGTGTACTAAATTGTATGTAAAAGAGGTTATGTTTGCAAAACATATCTACATAAGCTCCATGAATATTTTTGTTGCAATATTCTTCAACTGAAAATATTTCTACAGATAACTGCAGGTAACAAACAGTTGAACAAGAATGATGTACAACAGACACAGAGCGTAAAACAAAGCATTGAAAACTTATGACAGAAATGATGACATGGAACAAATGTGTAATAATCTTTAAGATTAGAAAGAAGAAGGTTAAACTGCTTAAGAGATACCTGTATTCGTAAGAAGCCAATCCTGTCGCCAAAGATGGAGTAGCTGCCGAAAATCTAGTGAGCGTAAAACATATCGCAAAGCGACTGCGCATTAAAAAAATGTCAACATAGCCTTCCGCAATCTTTATGTGCATTTCGCATCGTTTTGCCATGCTTTGTAGATTTAGTACTTCGTGGTTTTTAATACTATCCAATACTTCTGCCTGCAACTCGTTCGAACCGACAAGATGGAGGTTGTTTACAGTCGTGATCACAGCAACAGAGAGACATGCTAGATGCGCACAACCTGAAATTAATTTTCTGCACAGTGTACATAGGTAAGAGATGCGCCTCGCATGAAATTAATTTCCAATTTAATACTGTTTTATACGCTGGTTCATTTGATTTTTTTCACAAAAAAAAAATACTCTAAATTATAGGAATATAACTTACACTATATAGTACTAAGGAAAATATATATGAAACTGTAAAAAATCGTTGGTTTTTTCAAAGAAAAAGGTTAAGAACTAGCCGTATAATAAGCTTAAATGACAGTTCCAGATACATACCTTTAAGACTATACTTTTAGCGCAAAAAGGCCGAAATTCTTGCTTTCTTCGTAAAAAAATTGAAGAAACCAGCAGCAATGATCATTTTTTAAGGAAAAATAAAAAACCGTTTTTTTACAAAAAAAAAAAGGTTCAAAACTAGCCGTGTAATAAGCTAAAATAACAGCTCAAAATACATACAGTAAATGATGGTATTTACTTGGCAAACTGTGTAAAGGTGTTGTGTTAAGATTTTTGGATGTCTTCTTGAAATTCTTTGACCATCTTATTTCGCGTATCAAAGTTTTTGTGTTTATAAGAAATATTTGTAGTGAGTACACATAATTCTCAAAGGCCATTCTCTAACGTTCATTTCTTGACAGATAATATAAACTGTTTTTTTGGGAGAAATACGTAATAAAAAAATGAGGTTATTTGTAAAATGAGTATTAATTTATTGTAAATGGCTTGCTTTATAAGAACTTATCCCCATGTTTACTGAGAATTATATAAAACTTTGAACAGTACGTGTCTAAACAGTATAAAAGCGATCATTGCATATAAAAATCATCGTCCATTATAGTTAAATAAAGATCAACGACCATTTCATCAAATCATCAAAAAACTTGCATGTTCTTCTTTGTTATGTTTTCATTACTTAGTTACTATACTAAGTGACATATAAATCCGAACACCCAGTTTAAATGGTTTTATTTTAATAAAATTCTGTATAAGTACTTAATGAAGCATAATAAGTAAATGATAAAAATTTCAAAATGATTGCACTGCTTTAATGCCCTTTGACCTTTAATAATGTGTGGATGCACCCTGATGTGCTACGCATTCTCCAACGCGCCTAGGCATGCTTCTGATCAGGTGGTCAATGTCCTCCTGTCGTATCTCATTCCAGGCAACCACCAACTCCTCTAGAAGTGCTTGAGTGGTGCAGACAACGGTCACTCTGGGATCAGGAATGGAACAGTATTGTCTTTAGTGACGAGTCTCGATTTTGTTTAGGCATGCACGATGGTCGTGCCAGGGTTAGAAGGCGACGTGGTGAAAGGAGGAATCCACAGTTTTTTGTTGAAAGACATGTTCATCACACTGTTGGAGTTATGGTTTGGGGTGCTATAACTTATGGTTCCAGGTCACCTTTAATCTTCATCAGAGGTAACATGAACGCGCAGCGTTATATCCACGAAGTTCTAGAACCCCATCTTTTACCCTATCTTGACACCCTGGCAGATCCAACTTTCCAACAAGATAATGCCCGACCACATGTTGCAAAAGTCACAATAGACTTCTTTCAACATAATGATGTCACATTGTTACCATGGCTACCAAGATCTCCCGACTTATCCCCAATTGAGCACGTGTGGGATATGATGCGTAGGAGATTGCTCAATTTGCAACGTCCTCCTCAGACTCTAGAAGCACTTCGAGAGGAGTTGGTGGTTGTCTGGAATGAGATACCACCTGATCAGAAGCATGCCTAGGCGCGTTGGAGAATGCGTAGCACATCAGGGTGCATCCACATTATTAAAGGTCAAAGGGCTTTAAAGCAGTGCAATCATTTTGAAATTTTTATTATTTACTTATTATGCTTCATTAAGTACTTATAGAATATTTTATTAAAATAAAACCATTTAAACTGGGTGTTCGGATTTATATGTCACTTAGTATATTTTTTCAGTAATTTCTCATATACTCGTATATCACATTTAATGGTATATTTTGTGACATCAGCTTTACTTTGAGTAATTCTTCAAGTACTTACATACAAAAAGTAAATAGATTATAACTATAATGTAGGACATACAATAAGCGAAGTGTTTTTGTGAAAGGCATACGGCATTCTTCAAAAAAGTGTATTTAGTAGGACACGAGGCCACACCTCCAAATCGCATTTTCATGGCAATCCTGTGGCAATTTCACATTTTCGCGCTAGTATATAAGTAAGAATTTGATAAACCAAATCAAAGTATATTACTATCCATGATTTGGCAACATCGCAACTAGATGCAGAAATTATGATAGTGATGGTGGTATAGTGAGGAGAATATTTATCTTAAATAAAAGAAATTACTACTTAACAACGTTCTATTTTTATCATTAAAATGATGCAAAACTGCATTCTTGCGATGAACAGTGTCACAGTAATATACAGTTTATGTTATATTCATATAATGCTGAGCATTCCTTTGTGCAAGCAAGAAAAATCCAGCTTATAAGGCAGAATTCTATACCACAGTATCACCACCCAAAATGCAATTTTGAAGTTCTATAAAATAGCAAGCAGAGAGTTCCTTGAGGAAAAAATGTTATTTTCGTACAAATTACATCCTAATCTTTGATTTTAAAATAAGAAATGAAATATTTGCGATATGCGCTAAAGTACAATAAAGCCATAGTCTTTGTTTTGATTTTGGTGGAAGTGCTCATGATCTTCTTTAAGATTTACAAAATATTTGGTCGTTGCCGACAGAGAGAACAACTAAACCCGTGCAATATTTGCTTGTAAAATGTCTTATCAAAAAATGTGATTGCTACATACAGGATTTACACTCGTAACAATATTCAGAAGCATAGCCCGCAATTTAGAATCAACGATATCCCTAATGGTTTCCTATCAAACATTTGTGTGGGGACATTGTCCGAAGTCGAATGGAAACGGCCGTGCATAAATAGCTTTCCATGCAAAAACGAAAACATCTCCAGGCAGCAGAACAAAGAGCGATTTATCCAGCGAGGATTCGAAAGAAATTAGCTATTACCCGTTCAAAATTCCGATTCGTATCAATTGGAAACGGACAAGAATGCTGCTATCCCAACTCGACGTCCCGGCTGTGCAAGTATGGCCGGGACCAGAGACGATTCCCTTACAAGTGATAAATCTCCACGGGAAGCGTAAGACAATGGCCGGGAAGACCGGCGGACCAGCGGCGTCCCAGGACGTTGACGTTGTGAATCGGTCGTACACAGACGCCAAGATTTTATTATTTGCTTCATCTGTGGCAGATGGAATTACAGGAAATCGAATTCCTTCTGTAGTCAGAAAATGCCTTGGGGTTTGAGCTTCAGTAGTGGTGATAAGGCAAAACCTGACAGCTGTGTCGCCGTCAGTGCTTTTTTCTAACGTACTTGACGGGCAACGCAAAACCCATCTCACTTCGTAATAACGGTTAGGATACAGGATCCATTCCTATGTTCAAGGGCAGATTCAGGATTTCGTCTAGGAGGGCGCAGACGATATTTGAGGCCGATCAGTAGAGCTTCTAGAATCTATCCTATTATTACTCCTTAAGTCCATTGTGTTCTATCTGGTCAAGGCCAGCTTGAAAAAAAACATGGAAATTGCTAAGAAAACCAATATTTTATTATATGAGAACAAAATAAGTACGTGGCATTTATAAGTAACTAGTGTAATAATATTAAAGATAAATAAAACATTCTGAGGGTCCCCGAGACATATCCCAGTCCATTCCACCCAAAACCATGTCTTTGATTGCGAAAACTAACATGAGACCAAAAAATTCACATTATCGTATGGACGCTAGACAAGACAAAGAAGGATGTCTGTAGACCATATATAAATCGTGTCTTGAGACCGTCTCCAGACTGCCTATAGACAAATTGCGCAACGGGGTCTACAGGTATGTAAGAAGCTTAAGGATTAAGACTCTGAACTGCCCATTAAACAAATCAAGTAAATGTTACAAATACTGTCACAATCAAGCACTTCTATTATATCAGCAGTATGAGGCATGTATTTCCTCTATTCCGACGTGGATAATTTTGATTATCGAAGAACAGACAGCCGACGCGTCCGCGTCAGTGAAACAGACATTTCTCCAAGGAAAGGTAGAAAAGAAGTATCTGAGCCCCTCCCAGCCGGCATGTCCGTAATGCCTAATTTTGCGGCCTGCGCGAGTTTCTGGTGAAACAGCGGGTTCTGACCGAAACCTAACCTCCACAACACAGGGGAGACAGGACAGCAGAGCTGTAAGAGACAGGATGCGTGGTCAGAAAGAGATCCAGCAAGATACTGGCATGTGAAAAAAAGTTGGGCCCGTCACCAGCTAGGTCAGCCCTTGTGCAAGAGCGAACGCTTTAACTGCACGACCTGCTGCATCGGTCTTGTTTGAGCCCAACCAAAGCAAATTGTGGTCATTGAAATCACCGAGGAGAACTACCTCTGAAGCGGAGTCATTGATGTTCAGGAAGTCGATCTTGACGGCGAGGTATCCAAGAAGGTCATCCCAGTTATGGTTCGAGGGGAGCGATAGAGGCAGCAAATAAATTTGGGAGATGTTTTGGAGTTGAGGCGAAGCCACAGAATGTCCTTCCGGCCTGATTCCAGAGAAACATCTCTGCAGCAGGAAATACAAAGGCCCCAACTCCCCTGTTCGTTCTCAGATTGGAGTGCACCTCGTAATTTGGTAAGCTAAGATGGTTAATCGGTGCGGTGTCTGAGATTTTTGTCTCCGCCAAGAAAAGCATGGCATGACGATTGGATTGCAAGTAATGATGAACAGCATCAATGTTGCTGTTAATCCTGCAGATGTTAGTGAAACAAATTTTATTTTCGATGTTGTTCCCTTGAGTTCACCCTCCACCCGGACATTCTGAGAGTGGAGAGAGCTTACATGCGGAATTCTTAGTACTCGAGGATCCATCATCATTAATTTCTTTGTTTTGGAAACAAACCGACTGCATAGTTTAGGTGTGGAAACATGCGGACATTTATAAGACACACTGGGAAAAGCTATAGGGTGGTACCGCCTCGGTCGACTGGTCCTTGTCTACCACCTTCCTTTTGCGTGTTAATGATATTAAATAGACCTAAGGTGGCCCGATGGCGGACTTGTACCGCCACCCGGCAATCGGTACTGAGATGTTCCTTAACGCGTGTACAATCACTTGTACGGGAAGAAGTTGAATGCTGGATGCAACAACTTCCGGAACAAGCATTTGTCACGGCCCCGCTCAGTAGGCGTCGGGGTTTTTGAAATTCAATATAGATTTTACAGTTATTTTTCAGACGTTCGTTGTCGAACTTAGATTTACGGCATAGCTGTTTTCTCAGTTTTCACCGGTGTTGACTGTAAAAATATTGGAAATCCTTGGAAAAAAGTATATCTGTTAGATCGTAATTATTTTGATAATGTATGTTTGTATTAAACAAGTACAGGAATACAGGGCTGTACATATTCACGTATAGTGCAGCTCTGTGATTTAAACGAATTCAATATAGCAACATACATAGACACATACATACGCGAGAAGAGATGCGGGACGTGTGGTATTGATCTTGAGCATCGATCGTCGCAGTTTCTAGACAGGCCACAGGCGCATCGCTAAACAGATCTCATAAATGTCTATTTCCAATTTGGGCATTCATCTAACATAGTGCTTCGCTGCAACACCACCCCCGAACAAAATCAGTTAAGCTTTACATATTTTTCAAATTACTATTGAGCAGCAAACAGAAAATAAATCACTTTCTAACTGCAATCTGTATAGCTAATATATTACCCAGAATTAGACGTGTCACAAGTCACAATACTCATATATACGTATAAATCGTAAGAATTGTGTTGTAAACAAGTGATGTCAAAGAGGGACAGCATTTGGAATACCAAAGGATACCAAAAAACCATAATGCTCAGTCCTATAGCTATAACTTATAGTAAGTATGCCTCCGTCACCATGACGTGACAGAAAGTAACACAATGGTGTTAGATTGCAAAAGCAAATGTCAGACGTCTAGGGGGGGAGGGCGCCCCCACTAAATCCGCCAGTGCCTATGTTTTTATTCGCTCCACTAAGGAACAACTGCCAATTTAGGTTATAGAAATCCTCACCAGGAAGGAGTGACCTAGCAACTACTACGAGGGATGTCTTTAGTTTTGCATATGGAAATAAAACAACACGGTAGGTAGTTTTAAATGACTTTATTGTTTTTAGAAGTATTCTCCACGAATATTAATACACATCTGCATGCGTTCGAACCTATTTCGAAGCAGTTATTCCACTCGTTTGCTGGCAGATACAAAACGGCATTTTTGAATGGGTCAACTGCTTCTTCTGGTGACTGGAACCTTTGACCACGCAGTCCGTTTTTAATTTTCGGGAAAGCAAAGAAATCGTTAGGACTTAGATCGGGATTATATGGAGGATGGTCCAATAATTCCACGTTTTCTTCCGTTAAATACTGCCTTGTTTTTTGGGCGGTGTGCGAGCTTGCATTGTCTTGGTGGAGGATGATTCTTCTATCGGGGTTGATTTTTTGAAGCTCGGAGATGACTTTTGGCAAACAAATGGTGGTATACCAATCCGCTGTAACAGTTCTTTGCTCATTAAGAGGATTTGTTGCAATATCTTTTTCGAAACACTTCGAGAACGGATGACTTTTGTTGTCTTTTCTTCACCTTGGAACACCCAAACAGCAAACAGCCGACTGTCGTTTATTTTCTGGTTCATAACAGTAAATACACGATTCATCACCACTAACAATGCCGTACACATTTTTTGAGTTTCCGGAATTGAAACGGTCAAGGCATTCTTGTTGCGATAATTGTCTCTGAAAGTTGTAACAAATTATGGCGCGAAAATGTTCTCGGTTGAGTTCCATTTTTCTATTGACTTGGTGACACTTAAAAGTTCACTGTAGTGAAAACACTGCACGTATTGTTGTAGAACCTTGAATTTAAGTTTACTAAAGAGTGAGGTTAAGATTCAGTACTGACGTTCGATCCGCGCGGCCTACTATGTTTCTATATGCAAAACTTAAAAGACATCCCTCGTAATACCTAGCTTAGGTTCGATGCCGGGACATGGCGTATATTGATATTCTTCGCAGATATTCGAACAGGAATTGAACACCCCCTTGACAGAAAAGATCACCGACTATCTAAGATTTACACTTTCGTGTATGTCGTTCGGTAGATTCCATGATACGCCAATGCCAGGAAGAGCGTCTGAATGTCTGGAAACGAGCATTATTGGATGCGGATGCTTATAAGGCCGTCTCCGGATAACTTTGGGGGGTATTTAATAGAACTTGGGATATATGACGTTGTAAATTGGGGGTTAAGAAGTTTCTCTTATATCTTCTACTTCTTGAACGACGTCATAAAGTGATTCACTGCGTGGAAAAATGGAGTTGGCTCAAAATGGGCACCAAATCGCTCCAGACATCTATCTCTGTTTCTAGTCCATGAAAAATGTAACCATTGCATATCTAGTGCTTAACAACTCAAGTTGACAAGACAACATGAGGAGCTGCTCAAGCATTCGGGCAACTCAGTTTCACTTCTTTTCAACTGTTCAAAACGTGAACCGCATGGACAGCTGCACAGCGTCAGCCAAATCAAGGCAAACTGTAAATACAAAATAATAAATGCCTTCATTTTCAAACAGTTAATAAAAAATGTCAAAAGGCGAAACATGAGTATTAATGAAAACCACAAGGGGGAGCACTACTTAGTGCTCTTTCAACCCTTGAAATTATTAGAAACATTATGCCAGTAAATACATCCATCAAGTATATACAAACATCAATATGTACTATGTAAGTTTAAAAAAAAAGAGAAAAGTGGGAAAATTGAAAACTCTAGATTCTAGAATAATATATGTGGCTATTTCTCAACAAATTTAGTAATTTCATTTTGTATTTCTTAGAAAAAAATAATGAAAATATATCCTTTTTTTTGCAGCAATATAAAGTTTTACTTAAGTGAGGTTCATTTAAAACGAAGGTCCTCCATATTTGTGTGTATAACATGTAGAAAAATGACTTTTAAACAACTATGAAATGAGGGAATTAGTGGTAGAATGGGGGAAACAATTTGATGCTAAATTTCAATAAAAGACATAAGTTAATTTATTAATAGATGCATTGAGATCTGTTTTATACTTTAGAGAGCTTAGATAGTCCTTCTTTCCTGGGCACATTCTCGGATTTTCATCGTTCTCTAAGAAACTAACATCATCCTTAACGTTCAGCATTTTGGAGATACAGTTCTTTTTCTACGTATCGTTTTTGAAAAAATGTTTCGATCTATCTACCAATTTGTATTTTCGCACTAATTGCATCTTCAACATATTGTAATTTTTTTTCTTTTCTCCATGTTTACCTTCAAGATGTTCATAGTTATTCTTGAGGTCCGCTGACAGAGCTTCTCCGAAAATGAGTCTTTCTCTTACAACGTCAGGAACTTGTATATTCTTTAAAAGCGAAGACACCTTAGTTGCTGGAGAGTTTGGGTCAGTATTTTTAGTTTTCAATCTCAAATACCTCTTATTGTATTTTTCGCTAAGCTTGACTGCTTACTTTATTTTCCAAACTTTTAATCTTCGCGTACAGAATAGCTCGTCGCTTGCGCATTCTAGGTCTATTGAGAGCTGACAAATTCTCTGTTCTGTGCTGTAAAGGTGGTGCAGGGCTTGGTAGGGGTGTTTCTTCAACTATTCGCTGTAAATTTGTTTGTAATGTAAGTCGATATTCCCTATAAGCTTTACTATTCTTTTTCCATTGTCTTCGTTTTTGGCTAGCTTCTCTTGCACTCAGAACTTATTGAATTCACTTACTTTTACTCTTCTTCCTTAAATATTTGAATCTTTCTTTTTCACGCAAAGCTTCTAAAGGCTCAGTATTACTATTCATTTGTTCTCGCCTCTTTCTGTCGTACTCCTTCTTTTTTAATTTCCTTCTTCTTCAACTAACTTCTTAATTTTCACCATTCTAGGTATCCGGATATGTGTTAAAATTGAAAACACACGCTGTACAACCTGGAGTAAAACAATAATACCCAAACCACAATTTTATATAAGCTAAAATCATTCCCTCATATACAGGGTGGCGTATCGAAAACAAAACAGACGCATTTACTGGCAGCTCAGTTTTTTTTGGAAAAACGCTCAGACCCGTCGATTTTGTTTTCGAGGCACAAGTTTGGCAAAAAATCACGTTAGCACGTGCAGCCCCCTAAGCGGGGGTGACACCCCCCCAAATCTTAAACGGAAAGGGGGGTCGAGTGATACCTTATTTTAAAAGTCTTTCAATTCCTTTTATAATGATATAAAATTATTTTTCAGTAGTTTTGAAGATTTATTGATTTGAAGCTTAAAGTAGACTTTAATAGGTATGGTATATCTGAAGTCACTTGAAATAGCATAAAAACCTCTGGTCGGCGCGTCCTTTGTAATTTCATGACGTATCAAAGGCGTGCGGATTTACAGGAGGCAAAACACAATATTCATTTTCTTTTTCAATAATATGCCTAGAACACAGCTTCCATAGGTCTGTGGCAGCAATATGAGATACTGCATCTCTTATTGTGGCCAATAGCGATTCACTTAATTGAGGGGTCTGATTATGTTTTCTTACTTTTTTTTTAAAGCAGCCCAGACCAACTCAATCGGGTTAAAAATGCAGTAATAGGGAGGTAGACGTAATACTTCATGGCCATTTTGCTAAAGCAGATTGTCAACAACATACTCTTTTTCAAATTTTTGTCTTAATAAGATCCAATAATATGGCTTTGGTTGATTTTTGTGGTATTTCCATTCCCTTATCCTTCATAAAATCAATAATGTCTTGTTTTTTTGTGCCTGTATTAGGAATTTTGTTTTTCTGTCGGGAATGGTATGGCGCATTGTCCATAATAATCACTGAATTTGGGGAAATGTTTGGTATTAACTGCTGCTCTATCCACTTTTCAAATAAGTCGGAGGTCATGTCCTCATGATAGTCGGCACATGATTCTTTGATATTTTTGGCAGATAACAGCAAGGCATTAGGTATAAATCCATTTTCACTGCCAGCATGGAGAATAATGATTCGTTTTCCACGGTTGCATGGTGCATTTAAAATGCACTTGTTGCTGTCGTCAACCCAGCCGTACTGCACAACATCATGGGTATCATACCACGTTTCATCCAGGTAAATCAGATTTCTTTTCTGCTCTCTATAGATTTTAACTTTGTGGAAAATTCTTGGCGCAATTCAACGATTCGAGACGACTCCATAATCACCATTCTTTTATCTAATTTTTTGTATTGAAAACCACACAGTTTTACAATACAGTGCAGTGAGTCTAAGCATTTGTAATTATAAAAATCTTCAGGATAATCTTTTAATTTATCCCGTATCATTTCCAACGTGGGCACCAAATTTTCTTTATAAAATCGTATATTATACGACGAATATCTTCCTGAAAACACACGTCTATTCTTTTTAATTTTTGCCCTACGCGCTTTCTGTGGAAGGAATGGTTGACTACATCTCCCCTTTTTATAACCCGATAAATGGTAGACCGACTGATTTTTGTCAGGATACAAATTCTGTTTAAAATTTGATTTTGCGAGGAATCTGGATTTTCGTTTTTCAGACAATCATACATATTTAGGATTACTCTTTGGGTCTGTTCCTCTAAATCTTTATGAAAGAATTCTGCCTGCACAGGTTCATCAACCATCTCCTCGTGGCTTGGAGCATTTTCCCAAGGTCTCCAAAGAGCCATATTTAGGACACACAAGAACAATCAACACAAGAATTAAATCAACAAGTAAACTGAGTATTCAAAAGTCAAAAACACACAAACTAATAAAATCTATGAAAAAACACGGACAGACTAAAGAAAACACGTTTATTCACCGCTACACGGCACTGGCTAAACTGTTTCAATTTTCAGTAGCCACCTGCACTTGTTCCGAGCTCTGAAATACACGCTTTCTCATTGGCTATGTCCACGCATAGGCGTGCTTTACTCCACGTGGACCGGTGAAACTGCCTTTGATCTTATACGGGGGATATTTGCTGCGAAATTTGGCGATTTTTGCAGCAACAGAGCGTGTTAAATATAGATATATAAAACGCACCCGGTATTTCACAGTGTTTCAAGTGACTTCAGATAAAATATACATCAGATTAGTTTGAGATAAGGAAATATCTCGTACTTATTTTAAATAGGAATTTAGTACATAGTTTGCGACACAGAGAAATGTAATGTTCTAATTGTGGAAATCCAATACTTTTTTGCAGCAACTCTTTACTGTTACAATATTTCGCCATGTTGACAGTATTAGCAGTATTGCCAAGTTTTAAAAACATGACAGCTGCCTTCAAAAATATCAAATGGTGTGACCAGAAATCGAATTTTTATAATGGGTGAGGGAATGATTTCATTTCAAGGGACATAATGTTTAAATAGATTTTTTTAAATAAATTTTATTTTTTAGCAATGAAAGCTTATTACCCAATATTTTAGCAATATTCAATTAATAAGAATATGAACATATTTTATTGTATATATGTACAATTACGTAAAACTGCTTTGCTACTTATGTATTTCATAAGATTTGACTTACTGGGGGATTGGATTGTATAGCTTGTATACATATTATACGTAGAACATCTCTCAAAAGAATTAGTTATGAGGAATGGAACGGTAATGTTTTGTTTCGGACGAATATCTACGGAATGGATGTCTTTTCTGAATGTTATTTTCTCGTTAAGAAAGTTACAGAACTCAGTGTGTTTTTCTCAACCAAGAAATGTCTCCAGCGACAATAATTCCCTCAGGCGTACCTCAGAGCTCTGCATTGGGGCCGCTGCTGTTCCTCATATATGACTTAAGCAAAAGTATTGATAATTCTCATGTCGTCATTTGCAGACGATACGCAATTGCTCCATTATTTTAACCCAGATAATGTCAATAATACTACGCAAATTTTACAAAACGATGTTAGTAAATTTGATCATGTATCAGCGAAATATCCCGTTCTAAAATGGTTACAAATTAATGACATGGTCATGCACCACTATTCAGTTTTTGTTCACAAATTGCTGATCACGTCTAAACCCTCTTACTTGAGGGAAAACATTCCTTTCATTTAATAATGATGTTCACTGTAGAACTCTCAGAGAAAATAATATTAGCATACCCCAGCATACGTCCACACTTTTTAAACGCATTTTTTTTACAATGTTGCTATTATTTATAATGACCTTCCTAAAGTATATGAAGAATTTACATTACCTGTCTTTCGATAAAAAGTTAAAACAATATTACTCAACCTTACGTAATCATTCATTTTTTTTATTCCGTATTTAATTCAGGTTAATAATTTTTGGTGTACCTGGGTTTGGAAGGTATGCTTTTTTTCCTTTTTTAATTTTTACGTTCGGTGTAATGAACCAAATCTGTTTGTTGATAGTGTATACTTTTGAACATCTGCTAGCGACTATATGGTTAAGTGTAAGAGTAGCAGCATGCTAAACTTTGCGATGTAAGTCTGACATCTGGCTATACTACAATGTAATTGTGGATAAATAAAGACGCCTATTATTATTATTATTATTATATTTTGAATATCTCAGAACGATCCTTCATATTTAGCCATTTGCATTATCTGAATCTCCAGTATGTCCGAACAATATACAGATTTAATCTACTTGGATCCAGAGTGTTAGCATTCAGCTTTCAGTAATGCATACATAGACCACGAATAGTCCATATTTATAGATAGAGGTAAGCCTACCTTTTGTGGATATACGCTACACACATCATCCATATTGTACAGAGGGATTTCAAACCCAACCTTTATGAATGTTTAAAAACTTGATGGAACATACATTAAATAACACATCCTATCGTCAAATATTCAAAAGGATTCGAGTATATATTTACCTAACTATCCATGAAAATCTGGCTAAGCTTTTACTGACTGTAGTAAAGGCGAAGTGTCGGTGTCTATCCAAAGGTTCAAAGCATCCTAGTACCACTCTATGCCCAAAACTCAATTAAGATTTTTGCAAAAGGTGAACGATTTAAATCTTGACTCGTCACAGGTGTACAATGCAGACGAATCAGGGCTTTTTTGGCGTGTGATGCCTAACAAAGCTTTCGTTTCTTGTAACGAAAAATCCGTACCTGGACTTGATTCCTATTGGCTTGCTCGAGTTCTGTTGCGTTTTCTTTTCCAGATAGGTACGTTGAACTTGGTGTCTGTTCTTTTATTTTAAAGTACGTCTGAATGAGTCATCCGTCACGAACTAGTTCGAGGTGTGCATTTGCCATCAACGATACGGGGTATTTTGAATGACACTAAATATCACTATTATAAGGTTTGTACTGTAGTGTATATAGATTGTTCAATATTTATCGTCTAACAATTTTGTGAGGTCCGATTCCCGCCTTCCTTTCGTTGCAACTCACTGATTCCGAAGCATAAATAAAAGACAGTGCCCCTTTATAAATCGTCTCTTACACGAAGTATTTCCCATTACGATCATGCTTTCAGCAGCGCATTCGAGTGATACACAATGCAACGCGGCCACATTATAAATTAATCGGCCCCTCAACAACTTGCCTGGCTGCGCTAAAAAAGTGACAAATCCTTATGGTGTCGTGCAGCCAGTAAAGTGCACTTTTAGGTTTAGTCAAACACGACTGACGACGAATGAATGAAAAGCCTCTATGGTAAACTCAATGGCGCCCCCTTTACGTCCGAACAGTGACGTACGCGGAGGATTTAGAGGAATCATTTTAGTAATTTATGCGTAGCAGTTCATGAATTGAATTGAATGAATTTGTGCAAAAGATGTGAGGGCCTGAGAATTGTCATTACTTCAAGGTATTATGAAAAAATTGTTGAAACGTTCGTTGTGGTCTATGAAGGAGCGCTTGAGGTATGAATGACTACACAATTTGCGGATTTTGATTTTTTAACAGTTGTGTTCAAGTTTTGATGAAGGCAGACAGCGTTTTAGGGTACTTGGTAACCACCGATTTAAAGGTAAAATGTGAAATAAACCCCCTATTATGTGGGTAGATACAAATGTTTTCAATGAAATGATTATACAGGGTGGCGCATCGAAAACGAAACATACGCATTTACTGGCAGCTCAGTTTTTTTTTGAAAAACGCTCAGACTCGAGTGATACCTTATTTTAAAGGTCTTTTAATTCCCTTTATAATGATATAAAATTAATGTACTTCAGTTCAGTAGTTTAGAAGATTTATTGATTTAAAGATTAAATAAAACTAATACATCATCATTAGTGGAGATCAATACATTTGGCAGCAAAGTAATTTAAAAATGAAGAATGAACTGATCCGTTAGGCAAATAAATGTTGAAAATGGCCACCATGACTCTCCATGCAATAATACAGATTTTGCTCAAAACGCTGCCGCACATTTTGCAATATTTGAGGAGTAATTTGAAGGCACCCATTCACAATTCTTTGTCGCAGGTCTTCTAATGATGTTGGCTCAGTAGCATAGATTTTGCTTTTTAAATGACCCCACATAAAGAAATCCAAAGGTGATAAATCTGGCGATCTTGGGGTCCATTCAATGGCACCTCTTCTACCAATCCATCGATCTGGAAACGTCTGATCTAAATGTTGTCGAACACGTAATGTGGTGGGGCACCATCCTGTTAGAACATCGACCTATCCGCAATGTACCGCCGATCATTTTGATTTTCAATTATGGCTGTTAATGCAGGATCTATGGCGTCTTCCAGTAATTTCAAATACATTTCACCGATCAAATTTCCAGGTAAGAAAAAAGGACCAACAAAATGATCGCCAAAAATACCAGCACAAACATTTAATTTTTGTGGCTGCTGTGTATGAACCTCATGATAAATTCTTGGATTAGAATCGGACCAATATTGGCAGTTATAACGATTTACTATGCCATTTAAGAAAAAGGAACATTCGTCGGAAAAGCAAGTGTTGAATAGAAAATGTTCATCGTTTATAATTCGTTCACTCATATCTTCACAAAATTGTAATCGTTGATCAAAATCGTCTTCATTAAGTTCTTGTACCAGGATGAAAACAATGGGCCTTTAGAATCCGTTGGACAGTACGTCGACTAACACCACACACAGTCTCCAATTTGCCGGTACTTAACGTAGGATCTACATAAACTAGCCCTAAAACCGCCACTTCTATTGCTTCCTTCCTTATGGGATTTTCAATGTTGCGTTTTTTATTTGCGACTGACCCAGTTTCCCGAAATTTAGCTACAAGTTCTAGAACAATTTTCGATGCACGTTACTGTTCTCATGTCGCTCATCAAATATTTCTGCTGTTCTATTAGCGCACTGGTTATTTCCGAAAAGTATTTCGATAATTTCAACTCTTCCTGCTGTGGAATATCCCATAGTTAATTTATGTAATAAAGCGTTACAAGTTATTTTAGCAACAACTAAACTAACTAACTAAACTCCTATATAAAATAAGTACGAGATATTTCCTTATCTTTCTTCAAGAAATAACCTTTTTGCCACAAAAAACGCTCCAATAGCTATTTTCAACAACAATGATAAACAAACCATGGGCGTAGTGAAAGCATTTACTTATTAAGTAAATTCTTTTAGTCAAATTTCTTCTGAAAGTAGTACAAACTAATCTGATGTACCTATTAAAGTCTACTTTAAGCTTTAAATCAATAACTCTTCAAAACTACTGAACTGAAGCTCATGTATTTTACATCATTATAAAGGGGATTGAAAGACTGTTAAAATAAGGTATAACTCGACCCCCCTTTCCATTTAATATTTTAGGATTGGTGTCACCCCCGCCCAGGGGGCTGCACGTGTTAACGTGATTTTTTGCCAAACTTGTGTCCCCCTCGAAAACAATTACGACGGGTCTGAGCATTTTTCCAAAAAAAACCTGAGCTGCCAGTAAATGCGTCAGTTTCGTTTTCGATGAGCCACCTTGTATACTGAAAATCAGATAAAACTTTGAACACCACGGCCCACATAGCTTCAAATGCACCGCGACCTAAAGGGGATAAAATTCTAGAATAAAAAGATAACTGCTACTCGTGAAAACGAGTTTGTATCCAGTTGTGTAATAAATGCCAACTAGATTGTTTATTAGGAATCGACAACTCATAGTGTAGTGAATTTGAATCTCAAGGTTTCGACAAACTAAGCTGTCATCTTCAGGAGCTAACAAAAAAATTTGAAAATAGCAACCAGATTAGATCAGTTTAACTTTTATTACTTACTTAGTAGTTGAGGTTGCTGTTAAATGTTTTTTTAGAAAAATACGTGGATGAGACCACTCGTTAAGATTATAAAAACAAAAAACTGCACACGTTGGGTTTGTTGTTAAGCATGGAGCACATAGCCATGCGTTACAAACTTTTATTTATAAACCCGAACTGGTTAAAATGGGGAAAGTTTAATCAAATCATTACAAACTGTAACTACATTTTGGGGAAAAATGCTCACCGTACAATTTCCACGTGGTGGAGGTGAGGAATCCGTAAATGTGACGTTGATACCAGATGACAAGATGTACGTCATGAAAAAATATGGCAGTTGTAAATTTATTACCAACCTAAATTATCAGGGGGCGTTTGACAAAATTTATTTGCCCACGATGCAGAGATTGTCTTTCTTGGCTAATTTAGCTTATTTGGAGAAGATTGGTATTAACCCACAGAAATCATGGATTGTATGGAAAGATTCAAAAAATTAATAATTCCTTTATTGCCCAAAGTGGTTAAATAACACTGGACAACAAATTTTAGTTTTTGAATTGTATCTTTTGGGAAAAAAATTTGGGGCGCTGAATCCAAAAATGACAATGGAATAAAAAAATTAGTTGCGGTTTAGAAAAAACCTTTTATTTTTAAGGATATATTAAAAAAGTAACAAGATTCATATACTTATAAGAATCACTATATGCGCTGTCTTTTTGCTGTTCTTTTATGGATCGTTTCTGGAGCATCTCTACCAAGAGTCCAACAGTAGTCTGCAAGCATGGAAGGATTCCACTTTCCCTGGTACCTTTTTTCCATTGTTGAAATATCCTGATGAAAACATTCGCCGTGCTCATCAATTACGGCTCCGCAATTGTCAGGAAAAAAGTCCAGGTGTGAGTGTAGGAAATGTATCTTAAGAGACATATTACAGCCCATCTTTTGATACGATGACAGCATATTTTTGACAAGGGTTTTATAGTTGTCAGCTTTTCTATTTACCAAGAAATTAGTGACCACCAGACGGAAATCATTCCAAGCAGTTTTTTCAATACCTGCTAAAGTGTTTTCAAACTGTGTATCTTTCAAAATATTTCGAATCTGTGGCAAAACAAAAATACCTTCTTTAATCTTTGCCTTACTTAGTCTTGGAAATTTCTGACGCAGGTATTGAAAAGCTGACCCATCTCTATCTAATGCATTGACAAAGTTTTTCATTAGGCCCAACTTGATATGCAGTGGTGGTAATAAATTTTTTTTCGAATCTACTAATGGCATATGCTGTACATTTTTTTGACCTGGCTCTAGGAATTGACGAACAGGCCAGTTTTGTCTGGTGTAATGAAGTGCCTTTGCCCGACTGTCCCATTCACACAAAAAACAGCAAAACTTTGTGTAGTCTAGCTGCAGCCCAAGTAAAAGTGCAACAACTTTCAAATCGCCACAAATATGCCATTGGTGCTCATCGTATTTTATGCATGTCAATAGGTACTTCATATTGTCATATGATTCTTTCATGTGAACCGCATACCCTACACGAAGAGATGGTAAAATATTTGCAATATGCAATAACACTGCCTTTAAACTCCATGTTGAACTGTCTATAAACAATCTCCATTCCTCTGGGTTACAGTTTATATTTAAAGCCGCCAGTAAGCCGTTAACGTTACTGCAGAAAACCAAGTTATTCTCCATATTGAAAAATGGTTCTAAGTCTTTGTGGCGTTTACGAAAAACACATACCGAAACATCGTCTTCTAACAAGTTCCACTTGATCCAAGTAACTCTGCCTTACATTTTGGAAGTTCTAAATCTCTTACAAGATCATTTAATTCTGACTGTGTTATTTTGTGCGGTTGGTGGCATGACGTGCTCGGTATAAAATCAGGATCTCTTGACGTTGATGGCATATCTTCTTCCTGACGAATCACTCGATCGCCATGATCTGATTCGTTTTCTGATTCACAAGTGTAGGATTCTGGGGGTTTTGGAATAGGATTTTCGTCACTGTGAGGCACAGGTCTCATCGCAGATGGTATGTTTGGGTAGTTAATAACCGATTTTTTTTTCTTGGACATACCTGTGGCTTGTCCAACACAAGGTACCATGCAAAAGTAACAATCATTAATATGATTTGTAGGCTCTCTCCAAACCATTGGGACAGCAAAGCGCATAGACCGTTTTTTGCCATTTAACCAGCTCCTCAGACTTGAAGCACATGTATTACAGCAAATGTGGGGTGCCCACTGTTTGTCTTGATCACCTAGTTTACAACCGAAATAAAGTTGATATGCCTTGGTTATTAGTGGAGTAATAGACCGTCTCTGAGACGCAAAAGTCACATCACCACACACGTAACAAAACTGATCTGGATTGTTTACACACTTTCGAGACATCTTGCATGAACGCTGTCAGCCAACTGAGGAAAAAATGGCTAATATAAAACAATATAATGTACACGTATGTATAACGTAACACAATCATGCCGATTACATCATCTTTCCTTGCCGAATATAAAAATGTAGCACGTGCATTCTTGTGAATTACAGTATATTAACACTGTCACAGCAGGAACACATATAATTACCGTATCTCTGAAACTTGAACTAATATTGAAAAAATAAGTTTCATTCCGGTTTTAGCACATTAAAAATAGTAATATTTTGTTGATTTTATTTAGGATATTTTTTGGCTGTTGATCAGTGATAATTATTGTATAAAAAAGAAGAAAACAATATATTAGAAGATTTAGTTACATTATTGTGTAGATTCTGTACTAAGTGGAACACGTAGTCATTCTAACCGTTGAACATAATTATATATTTCCTTTCTGAACACATACGGTGCACCTAAACATTTTAGCCTAGCACATTAATGGCAAACAAGCGCATAGATTGTTCATTTTTTGTCGAAATTTTCTATAGCAATGTCAATCACAGAACTATAAAATTTGGCGCTAAAGTAGCTCTTTAGGTGTTTTGTGATAGTATTATTTAGTCAAAACAGGTAAAAGAAATTAGAAAAACCTGGGAACTCCAAGATCACCCGTACCTCAATCGTTTCTCAAGGCCCCACAAAGTACGTTTCAACAGTTTTTTTTAATTCATTTCCTACTAATTAAATAATAACAATTCAACAAAAACTTCCTTCAGTTTCAATGAAATTTGATGAAGGACTGTTCGTGTTTCTCTATAACAATAGTTGATCATCCACTGACCATGCAAGTCACTAGTGAGTCTGATTAATGGAATTTGTATGAGAATCTCAATTTTTCACTGGTCGCCAAATAAAAAACCACAGACGTAGAGTTGAAGATATATCAACGTTTCGGCTACGTCGCTGGTGGATCTTCAACTCTGGAAAAATATCATCCAGACAGTATGACTGTCAGGTGTTTCATTAATGGAATTTTGGTTGCTCAGATTTGGTAACTCCGACGTATAATGGAAATGAAAAAATATATATCCATGAGCTATTACAAACCGTCGACTGTCGCCCAACGCAAAGTTAACGTTTGTCGAGGAACCGTTTTGAATTTCTCTGTTGTTATTTTACAATGTATTTAGTATATATATATATACATGCACAGCTAACCTTCTCGCCTCCACATACGAAACAGGCACCCTGGCCTCCGGCTGAAATACTACATATCTCAGTGTATATTGGTTACAGAAAGATTCCCGTCCATTGTTTTTCTCATTTCCCCCTGAGAGGGGTAAAAATATGTCTTTTTTAAATTATACAGATTTTCGCTATACTTTTAAATGTAAGATGCCTCCGACCACTTATTTGCTAATATACCTCCGTTTGTATATAGTTTGCTATGTTGGTTGACTAATCAGCCTCCCGCGGCGTTGCCGGTTCTTTAATAGTAAAAATTGCTGACCTTGAGCTATTTTTAGAATCCTGAAAATATTATTTGACAATGCTTAAATAGTTTCAGATCTTCGGTGTCGTGTTAGTCTAGTTAACGTGCTCAGAGTGTGTGTGTGTGTATTGGCTTTTGTTTCGGTCTCCAGTTCCACAATACAAAAATGAATATGTAAGTGATAATGATTTTAGTTTAAGAAATAATATAATAATTCTGCATTTTATTATAGCCCAACATACAGAGCTAGAAAAATTCTAAACAGCTTAGATAATACAAGGAAAAAAGAGGATAAAGGTGATTATTTATTCCATGTCTATTGAATTAGGTGATCAAATTGAATACTAACTTAATTTATTGATTTATGAAAAATTCAAAAAAAAATCACATTTTTAATGTATTATTTAGTTAATTCAAACAATAGTCTGGAGTCGTTTAATGGAAATATATTTGTTAGGTTATGGTTTTGAATAATTTTATTTTCGATTTAATGATTTTCCAGAAGATGAATATGAATATGAAAGTAGTCCCGCTCCATCGATTTCTGGTGATATGTTGTTCCTCGATTTCGATTCCGATGACTCGATGAAGGATCCCACATTTAAACCAGAAGTTAAAGATAAGCAAACGACATTTTTCGATCTTCAAAAAACTGAGGTTTGACTTTTTTCTACTTCATTATAACTCTTGAAGATAATTCAGTTTTTTAACTATTGTATTCATAAACATATTCTAGGATGTATTGACAATAGAGAAAAATAATGAAAAAGAGTTAGAAAAAAAGGAAGTTAAAAAGAAAGAAGAACAAAATAACGCTGCAGTGGAAGAAATTATGAGATCGGATATCGTTTCCACTGTAAGTAGCAGAAATTTTTATTTCATTTTTCCAATTAAAATACAGATAGAAGTATATTTACAGTGCGTTCCATTTAAAAGGAGCCTCCCGATATATCTGCATTAAAAATGAATTTCCGAAAAAAATCGGCGGGGAAGTATTGTAATCGCGAACAAAATCGAAATTGAGATGTTATGTTTTTTGGAGGTCACATGACATGTACATCACGAAAAACCATGTCACTCATTTCCGTCAGTCTGTCTGTCTGTCGCTCTGTCTGTCTGTCGCTCTGTCTGTCTGTCTGTCTGTCTGTCTGTCTGCTAATCCTATAAGCCCGTATAAGTTGGAAAGTACCAGTCGGATTTTGAAGAAATTTTTACACAAGGTTACTATTATGCCAAGGACGTAAAAGCTTTATAATTTTTGAAATCGATCCAGTGGCGGCGGTGCTGGAGGTAAAAAACGAAAAAAATAAATAAAAAAAGCTCAAATCTCGTTTCTGGACGTTTCAGACGTCCCTGATCATTTTTGAATTTTTTTTGTAGGGGTTGAAAATTGGGGGTTGGGGCAGTAGGGGGGCGGGGGCGGGTATGATTCAATTTTTTGACGCTTTTATTTTAAAGGTATCCTAACACAGTAATTCACCGCTACAATTAGGATATATTTCGCAATGAGATTTCTCCGTACATTTGTTCGAAAAAATGGCGTCAAGTAAATTGATTTGGCACTTCCCTCGCAACGCCAAGATTAAAGACCTTGGAAATTTAGGAACTGAAATATTGTCTTTCTAACAAATGTACGGAGAAATCTAAGTGTGGAATATATACAAATAGCTGCGTTGAATTACTGCTTTAGGATACGTACTAACGTCAAAAAACTGAATAAAACCCTCCCCCCACCTTCTACCGCCTTCTACCACCCCCAACCCCCAATTTTAGACCCCTACAAAAAAATATCAAAAATCAGGAGCCTCTGAAACGTCCAAAAACGAAGTTTGAGCGATTTTGATTTTTTTACGTTTTTTGCCTCTAGCACCGCCGCCACTGGATAACTTTTCAAAAACTATAAATGTTTTTTGTCCTTGACATAATAGTAACCTTGTGTCTTGTAATAATTTCAAAATTTAAACAGAAAATATGGATTTTTTTTTTAGAATCTGAAAATATCTGAAATTTTTTGAATAAATGTACGGAGAAATCTGATTGCGAAATAAATCCTAATTGTAGCAGTGAATTACTGTGTTAGGATACGTATAAAAATAATAGCGTCCAAAAATTGAATCATACCCGCCCCCGCCCCCTGCTGCCCCCAACTCCCAATTTTCAACCCCTACAAAAAAATTCCAAAAATGATCAGGGACGTCTGAAACGTCCAGAAACGAAATTTGAGCTTTTTTATTTTTTTTTTTCGTTTTTTACCTCTAGCACCGCCGCCACTGGATCGATTTTCAAAAAGTATAAAGCTTTTACGTCCTTGGCATAATAGTAACCTTGTGTAAAAATTTCATCAAAATCCGACTGGTACTTTCCAACTTATACGGGCTTATAGGATTAGCGGACAGACAGACAGACAGACTGACGGAAATGAGTGACATGGTTTTTCGTGATGTACATGTCATGTGATATCCAAAAAACATAACATCTCAATTTCGATTTTTTTCGCGATTACAATACTTTCCCGCCAGTTGGCGAGGGAAGTAAAACAGAATAATTTCAGATATATTCAGATTCTAAAAAAAAAAATCCAAATTTTCTGTTTAAATTTCCAAATTATTACAAGACACAAGGTTACTATTATGTCAAGGACGGAAAACCTTTATAGTTTTTGAATAGTTATCCAGTGGCGGCGGTGCTAGAAGCAAAAAACAAAAAAAATTAAAATCGCTCAAACTTCGTTTTTGGACGTTTCAGAGGTTCCTGATTTTTAAAATTTTTTGTAGGGGTCAAAAATTGGGGGTTGGGGGTGGCAGAAGGCGGTAGAGGGTGGGGGGAGGGTTTTGTTCAGTTTTTTGACGTTAGTACGTATCCTAAAGCAGTAATTCAATGCTTAGATTTCTCCGTACATTTTGTTGGAAAGACAATATTTCAGTTCTTAAATTTCCAAAGTCTTTAAACTTGGCGGTGCGAGGGAAGTGCCAAGTCAATTTACTTGACGCCATTTTTTAGACAAGTGAAACGTTTCGTATTTTTTCTTTTTGGTAATAAACAGATTCTCTAAAAATGATTTTACCCTTTTATGATGCAAATTTTCAGTTAAATACTGTATATCTGTATTTGATGGAAACTTACTAATATTTTTTTCAGGATGAACAGCTAAATGAAAAGTCCCCTAAAATTGTTATCCTGAGTAACATTGATGTGTCCAATTTCAATCAAATATCGGAGACTCAAACTAAAGTAAGTTCAACCATAAAAACTTCACTTGGAAATAATCATATACAAAATATTACTGCGGATATTTTATTAACTTGATAATCAAATCTTTAATTCTAGAGTAAAATATTTTGCTAGACGTTTTCTTACTTTGTGGGAATATAATATTTATAAGCTTTGAAATTCTAGACTAATATTTTTAACTTTACCTTGAGTCACCTATTATTCCTAAAGGCATGATTAAATTATTTTGTCAGTCTCAAATTAGCACCATTGTATCGTTGTTTCTAGTAAATAACTGCTGGTCATCAAAAATCTTTGACAAGATTCTCACTGTCAGAAAATATAAAAAATTTATCAGTCATAAAATATTGTAGCTAAAAAAGCCAGGCCAGCTCATTTTTTAAATCAAGATATCACCGAAAATGCCAAGCCTCTCCCTCAAACTTGTATTGTTTCATTATCAATTTCTATCAGCATTTTTGCAGAAATTTAAAAAAATCAATTTTTTTTTACATTTTTCAGACAACAACGAAAAAAAAGAGAACAAAGTGTAAGTTTTGTCAGACAGATGTAACAAATTTTGAGAGGCATCTTGAGCGGAACCACGATGATACTAAAGAGGTACAAGATATGATGTCTTTTCCAAAAAGCCATCCTGAAAGGAAAAAAATTCTAAGTTTGTTGAGAAATGCAGCAAATTTTACAGAGTATCTTAAAGGCAATGTACAGCCTAAGTATCATTATAAGACAGAATCTAAAGAATATTACCCATGTTCACGCTGCAAAGCAATGCTGTCTAAATCGTATTTGTCACGTCATAAAAAAAACTGCATACTGAAACACACGAATAATAATGAAATTCGTAAGATGAATTCACTAGCAGCATCACAAACATTAATAGCTAGTTCTTTTGATGATAATAGTAACTTGCACAAACTGAGAGTAAAAGAGGAAGTCTTTGACCGAATGAAACCTGATTATATCTCCTTGGTTGCGAAATCCGACTACCTAATTTATAACTTTGGAGAAAACTATCTCAAAAAACACAGAAGAGAACAACTCGTTACAGTTTGTTCCAATAAAATGAGAGAATTGGCACGGTTTCTGATACAATTCAGAAAAATGACAAATAACTCAAAATTCAGGCTACAAGACGTTTTTAAACCAAAATTGTTTGATATGACAGTCGAATGCGCAAAACATGTAGGGGGATATGAAAAATATTCTAAGACATATCGTGCACCTAGCCTACCTGCACATCTGGGAACTTCATTAAAACAAGTTTGTGAACTTTTCACAAGACTGGTCCTGAAAGAGGATGAAGCTTTAAGAATCTCTGATAAAGAAGAGGCATTAAGAGATATAAACAGATTTCGAGAACTCATAAATACACAGTGGACCACGGAAATCAGTAGCTTAGCATTTAAAGACCTTAATGAAAAACAATGGGAGAAACCAGCAATGTTACCTTTAACTCGGGACATAACGAAATTCAAAGACTACGTTACCAATGTGGCAAATAAAGCAATGACCTGTCTAACACTCAATCCAACTGATAGGAAAGAAATGAAAAAGTTGATTCAGGCTTCTCTTATTTTAACGATATTATTTAACAGAAAAAGAATAGGCGACGTTCAATACACAAAATTAAGTACATACATCAACTACTGGAAACCGGTTAACCAAGAGGAGTGTGAAAAAGCATTGTCTCAGTCAGAAAAAATACTAACAAAATATTATAAACGCATTGTGACAGGTGGAAAAGGTAGTAGACCCATAGCTATTCTATTCCCTCAAACATTACAAACCTATATAGATTTCTTTGTTAAAATCCGCCAAGAACATCACTTAGTACCCGAAAATAATCCATATTTATTTGGGTGTCCTGGAACTTCGAAGTGGACAAGAGGGGATGTTATTATACGGAAATTTGCCCAAGAAGCTGATCTAGAATTTCCCAAACAAATATCTTCTAACAGATTACGGAAGCAAATTGCAACGGTAATGCAAATTCTTAACCTTAGTAAGGAAGAGAGTGAACAATTCGCCCACTTCATGGGACATACTGAAAAAACCCACAATGAATTTTATAAGTAAGTTCTCCCTACAATAAATTACGGCATACATTCATTTGAAATTCAAGTTTTCGTTATTGTAAAAATGCCCTGAAGAAATATTACGCAGTTACTTTTATTTTAGAGTAAAAGGATGTCAGTAGAAATGTGTTCAAATAGGGACCCTATTTTTGATTAGCATCTGAAATTCTAAGTTACATTCCCGATTTTCAAATGATTTTGAGAAAATGGTGTCGAATTATTCACAATTTTTAACTTTGTGATCTTGTGGCGTTTAAAAAGATCAAGTCAAAGTACTTCCACTTTTTTCTTAACATCCAACAATACTTATTCTGAATTTCACCTGGTGGTCAGCTTTTTCCTAC
The DNA here is from genome assembly GCA_963669975.1 of Acanthoscelides obtectus. Taxonomy (NCBI): domain Eukaryota; kingdom Metazoa; phylum Arthropoda; class Insecta; order Coleoptera; family Chrysomelidae; genus Acanthoscelides; species Acanthoscelides obtectus. The sequence continues at coordinate 72,238,917 of CAVLJG010000009.1, forward strand.
TATTTATGACTAATGGTATCGGATAGGTAATGGATCTTGCTATAAGAAAGTGGCAACCATTTTGATCTAACTTGATTAGTCTAAATATATCAATGCGTTAAAGTATCAAATTCAGACGCCCATTTCTCGATAACAATTGAAGATCGGCATAGGATTCACTTTGAATTGAAAAAACCGACAATGAAAAAAATTTTATTTGATGTCATGATTTTTATCTCAGATGTAACAAACTTTACTTATGCTTAATAAATTGACGTTTCCTTTTTCCTGGATCAAGACCAATATGAATTTCAAATGAATATATACAGGATGTCGCTAAATTAGTATTTAAAAGTTTACCTACAAATAAATCAGAAAATATGTAGTTGAAAAATTTCCTCTGGACCAATTTTAAAAGTAATACATTGAGAAATGTTTATAAAATTCAAAAAAATTCGAATTTCAATTTTCAACTTTACCATTCTCTATCTTGGAAACTAAACATTTCCGGGTCCATTGTTCATAGGAGATGTTTTAACTATTTTTTGAAGTTCGATTTGTGTTTGAAATTTTGAGTAACAATTTAGTGACACTCTGCATATTTTTCACTCTTTAAGTACTTTGTTTTCTAGGCTGCCACAAGATGTGTACCAAACCGCAAAAATTTCCAAACTCCTAATGTTAATGGAAAAGGGCGTTGACAAGTATAAAGGAAAGTCGCTAAATGAAATTAATATTAATCCAATGAGTGAATTTGCTGAAGAAGAATCAGATAATGAAGATAACGATTTCCTAGATGCAAATGAATCTGACTGTACGGCATTTCAAGGTAATCAGTGAAAAGTCAAAAAGTGATCAGTAAATATGGCTGTTTCTGCAAAGCTTAAATGTATGCGGCAAAACGTATCAATTGATAAAAATAAAATTGCAGCTATTTTAGTAATTTAATTCTCTTTCCGCGTAGATCTTATAAAAATATTTATTATCGATAGTATGAAATTATTAATAAGTATTTCTATTAATAATAATAATAATAATAATAATAATAATAATAATAATAATAATAATAATAATAATAATAATAATAACAGGACTTTATTTGTAATTATATTACAAATCGGCGAAGTTTAGCCATATATTGCTATTCTACTTAACCTTAACAAAAATACTATATTCATGCCCCTTTTGGCCAAAGCAATTTCTGATCGTTCTACTGAAGAAAAGCAATGCAAGTTTATATACCCTTTGACTCATTTAGTCAGTGTATTTAAACGTCCTTGATGTAAATCGTACGTATAACTTTTAATAGTAATATTGAATATCAATTTATTAAACGCAGAGCCATTCTCAAGCTGTTGAAAACTTTCAGAATAAAAAAACATGTTTTTTTAATATCGCATATCAAGTACCAATTAGTACATGGATAGGAAAGAAAAAATGTTTCAAGAGTTTAGTACAACGAACATTCACTCTAGAAACGACACTAATTACCTCTTATTAGATTTTTTGCTTTTAAAATACAATTCGATTCAAACACTAAATGACCATCCCTCCCATCTATTAGAATAACAGAATGTTGATATTTATTAATAACTTACTTTAAGCAATCCCGGAAGAAGAAAGTCGACCAGTATCGAAGAAGAAAATATCAGGGAGGACATTCTGGACTTCTGAACAGGCTCTTCTAGTGAAAAAACATTTCAAGTCCCACATTAGCACAAAAAAGGCCCCCAAAAAGAATGAATGCATGCAGTTAATAGGAAAGTATCCCGAGATATTCCATGACAAAGACTGGGTTCGCGTGAAAACTTTTGTCTATAATATCTATAGAAATAAGTGAAGCTTTGTTCAGTCAGTAGTATATATTTTTTTGAGCTTTGGTGAAATTTGAAAAATTCACAAATGTGAAATAAATTTGGAATTTGTATTAGACAGTTGAAAATTCGGATGTAAATAAAGAATTGAAAGACAAACAACTTTTTCCTTTAGCTTTTCCCGAAATTTTGAGAAGAGAGTTGGGTTTTTGAGATTTGAACAAAGAATCCTGAATTTTGACTATGAAGAATGGTCACGTAATTGCTCATATGCATGTTATTTGGCATCATTTAGCAAAAACTAACCGCGAAATCAAATTCTTTCTAAATAGTTTAAGAAAAAAAAAATCCCATATGATTCTAACTTTATGTGTGACACTGTATCCGGCAATATAAAAATATTTGTTTTTCAAAGGTATCTTATACAGATCACTGGTTGCTCTGAGTTGTGTTTTAAGGATATGTAGAAAAATCTGTGAGCTGATATAAAAAAAGCTTCTATAAATGCAAGAGTACAAAGCGTCGAAGATTTTTATTATTATTTTGTCATTTTTTCACTGAATATACAGAAGCCATTCAATCTACTACAACAAATTCTGGTCCACTAAATTTTTCAAAATGTTGTCAAAGTTGTGTGTAAACTAGATAAATAGTTGAACTAAACAGTACATTTTTCTTGAAGACGTGCTTTTTCATCCACAGAGTTTGTGAATTTTAGAAGTAAATCTGACTACAAAAATTTAAGTTGTGTTGGAAATTTCTTTCAAACTACCAGTTCTTTGCGACGTCATTACATTTAAAAATAAAGAAATTCTTATTCAGAATTACATCATCTTGTATAATAAAGATTCGTTTTGAGATAATGTTCATTATGTCATCCAGTGTTTTATGTCACATTCTGACATCTATCTTATTTATAATTTTCAGACACTCGAAAAACTATTCTTTCCTTGCTAATTTTTTAGTTTGTGCAATTGTTTTTAAAACCTATAGGTTTTATGTTGTGAGGTACTGATCAAAAGATATTTGAGATATAAGCAATTGTATCGGTATTTATAAAATTCGGAACCAAAACCGTGAAGTTCTAGTTACCTGGATTTTGGAAAAAGCACAATTTCATTTCACCATTAAACAGAATAAATCAATTTATTTCAAAATGTTTCTTTAATAATGCAGAAACTTTGTTTAAAATATTAGGAAACTGTGCTTTCTCAAAATATTTTATTTTTGTTTATTTAAAAATAAATAAAATTTTTGTTTAGTTGTGCTTTTTTAATAATCCAAGTTAACAGAATTTCCACGATTCCGTTCTTATTTTCGTCTGATTATATTTGATAATATATGACAGTAAATGTTTCACATTCCCCTTGCTACTTTTTCTGCTGTACAAGCTGATGTTATTAGATTGTCAATCTGACGTTTCGTTTCACGGCAACCTTTTAATTCAAAATCCAACTACATATCGCTCTTTACATTTATTCGATATTTCGGATGAGAAAAACCATCATCAACGTCATTTGATTATAATTACGAATGAACGAATCGTCGGATCAAAAATCTAATTAAGTCATCATGTAGAGGGAAAAAGTCATGCGAATGTGAATTTTACTTTTATTTATCTTCTTTATTAGAATTTAAAAAAATCTATCACAAACTGCGAATTCTTGAACTGTCAAAACTAAATTTTCGCTTTCTTATACATATGAGACACCGAATATACATGAGTATATATAAACCGTCCAATTCAACTCCATGCCATTAGATCATCCAATTCGCCTCCATGTAATGTTGCCAAATTTCGGAGGCGCATTGACTGAAGAATGCATGAAGGTAAAGTGGTAAAGCCCACAATATGTCGTGTATAAGTGTATAAGACTTGAGTGCCATCTATTAAAAAATTCCTGAACTGAATTGTATAACTGTATATGTGCACATGACGAATTGGCCTCCACCGAAAAATTTGGGAAAATGTGTTTTGATACGTCACACGACGATTAAACATGTTATACACGTCGATACGTTTTGGCCTCCGAATTTTCCAATTCGCCTCCGATTTTGGAGGCGTATTCGTATAGAGCATAGTGCATTTCGGAGGTGTATAAGACAAAATGCATATATATATATATATAGGTGAAAAATTAAAGCTTACGCCTTTTGTTGGGTACTTCGACAAGATTTAAGCAAAGAGGACTCTTTATACTTTTTTTAATTCTCTCTAGCTTTCAATGGACTTTGCCATCATCATCAGGAGCTGCAATTACAATGATAACAGTAGCAACAAAGGTGTAAAATGAATTCAAATTGACTCAACTTACAATAGTATGTGAGGATGTTGCTAATTGTTGTTTACGTATAGGATGAGGGAAACGTCCAGTAACATGGTGAGAGCTGAATAGGTTGCACAATAGTCAAAATTTATACAAAACATGACAAGAACAAGTTAAAAACAGATTAAAAATTATTTAAAAAAATTTTAAACATTACATCGTGAAACCACCTGATGATTGCACAAATTAGTGGTCATGGAATGATGAATTGATGAGTGACATGAAACCCTTTGACAGAAGGCCGAAGGATGTCAATGTCAGTATTGAAAGATGGAACGAATTGTGGGCGTGTGCCAAAACGTTGCCAAATCACTTCAGATGATGAGATTTTTAGAATTTTATGTTAGAATTTGTTAATGTTGCAGCTCCTGATGATGATGGCAAAGTCCATTGAAAGCTAGAGAGAATTAAAAAAAGTATAAAGAGTCCTCTTTGCTTAAATCTTGTCGAAGTACCCAACAAAAGGCGTAAGCTTTAATTTTTCACCTAACTGGTCTAGACGACAATGACCACGTCTCAAGTTATATAAATATATATATATATATATATATATATATTAAGGTACTTCGAGTGCGTGGTGTCAAGTGGTCAAGGCGATAAGCAGTGTTTTTTTATCTAAAATTTACTCAAATTTCAACTTCGAATTCTGGATTCTCGGACTCTGCGCATGCGAGACCATTTTATCAAGAAAATCGTGATTTTTTGTAGGCGACTGTAGAAAAAATCAGTGCTAAAGAGCTATTGTTATACCGAGTAATCTGTCTGTTTTGGCATCCAATATCTGATGGTTTTTGGACAAAGTCAACCAATTCAGTTTGACCTAGCTGTTTGACCCATATAGTTGAGAGATACGACAATGAATGACACGTTCGAGAATTTTTGACTGTTCCACATAACGGAAAATGACAAAGTAGGAGTATGAGTTAGACGAAAAAACTTACTTTTTTCTTCGTTATTGACCATGTTATTCCAGCACGTCTCAAAATCGAATAACTTGACTTAAATGACAGCACAGTGACAAACGATGACAAAAATCATATTCCTCTGTCGCATCTTCAATTTTCTTTTACGAACTCGTATTCAATAAGAATCCCTTTAAACAGATCTTCATGTTTCTAGCTCCGAAATTGCGTCAAAAATTGTTAATACAAGATTTTTTAGTTTTTTTTTGGGTTATTCTGTACAAAAAAGGTCCTTACAAACTTTCCTCGAAATATAAGCGATCTAATATTTTAAAAGTGCGAACTTTGTCAATATCTCCTGAGTTTCTAATTATTATTGTAACATCCATAAAAAAAAATCCAAACCATTTTAAGGAGTATTGTTGTCAACTTTTGTCTTGAAATTATTAATCAAGCACGCGCTTTATGTACATTTTGCGTGAGCTCGAGACATATGTAACAGAGGGGAGACCACCATCAGTTTTAGAGGAAAGTTTATAAAAACTTTTTTTCTTTAGAATGAAAATCTAAATAAGTTTTTCCAGCAAGAGAAAAAATTTGTTTTGGAATTCGTTCAAAAAATTTTTATAAAAACAAATAAAACAGAATATTCCACAGTCCTTTTTGAGAAAGATAATGCAAAAACTCAATAATCGAATCAGAATATTTTTTCCGAACAGATGTGAAGATAGATACCTTCCAGAATTGATATGGTAATTCCTCAAAAACAGACCTAGCCAGCCCGACCCGTCATGTCACTGTGTTCGGCATCCCTCTGGTTTGCTGCTATCTATAATTCCGGCTTTCAGCATCGTTGCAGCATTAGGGGTAATTTTAAATTTCCCGCAGCCTTCCTGCCGCTGTAATGGACTGTTTTATTAGGTGCTGGATGGGTGCAGGAGGAAAAAATACGACCATAAAACACATTTTTTACGTCTTTACGCACTATCTGTCTTATGACAAGTTTGTTGGATTGATGGAGATAAGGGCCTACATAGCTGAAGAATTCCATTTTCAGAATATAATCTAAATGGCCATATTCCCGACTGTATTCTCTGCCAGACAATTGAAACAACGTGTTGGATCAAGATGTTACTTGCATTGGACAGATGACTGTCAGAAATTCACAAGTTTTTTACTCTAGAGCAACAAAATGGCAATAAAGCGCTTACTAAAATTTTTTTTTGTTAACATTGATAGGAAACTAATTTGATACTCAAAATAGGGTGTCAAAATTCACCAGTTTGTTGCTCTAGTCTAGAGCGACAAAATGGCAAAAAACGCTTGCTAATTATCAGTTGCCATAATAATATTTTTTTTTTAATATTTAAATCCAGCTATCTATTCTTAAAATTACCCACTATTGCTAATAGTTTTAGATGCACAATTGTATTCAAAATACTGTGTGTGCACCCCATTCACATTGTTAAGTGTAACTTTTTCATTGAGGTTCTTAATTCTAGTTTACAAAGAGAAAAAGAAATATAAAAATAGATCAAACAAATTCAAAGCTATTTTGTTTTATCTTAAATTTTAGGAACTTAATACCTTTAATGCTACAGGTATTTATATTACATAATTAATGGCGTATTGACTATCAATAATCCATCTTGTTAATTCCTTTTTAACAGTAGAATATCTCAATCTCTTAATACTATTTGGCACATCATTATAAACTTTTGGACCTATACAGTAAACGTGACTCTGGCAAGCTGTGTGTCTAGGGTTTTGCAATTTTACTTTTGCATGAGCAGCACTTCTTGTATTTTGGCCATGCTTCAAGTATTCTTTGTAGAAATCATATTTCATCATAAATCTTATAAGTGATTTTAAATAGAGCTGCTCTAGGTTCAGTATTTTACTGTCTCTAAAAACAAGTTCAGATGAATATCGTTTCTGTTTGAAAAGCATAATTTTTAGGATCCATTTCTGAGCTACCTGTAACTTGGATAACGTTGCTAAACTTGTATTTCCCCAAACTACGAAACCATAATTAATTACAGATTCTGTTAAAGCAAAATAAACTGTTTTAAGAGTTCTGAAGTCTAATATTTCCCTTAATTCATAAAATTTGTGAATAAGTTTTCTAATCTTTGTTGTAACATACTCAACATGATCTTTCCAAGTAAGAAGTTCATCTATAATTATTCCTAGATATTTCAAGCTCGATTTCTTATTTATATATTTGCTACATGCACACTGAGGTGCAAAGTCACAATATGAGTCATGAATCTTAATGCAGTTTAGATTAGGCAAAGTACGCGAGGAAAGGGAAAAAGTCATAAAATTGGTTTTCTCAATATTTAAGGAGAGCAAACTAAAATCTAGCCAATTTTTAATTGTGTGCAATGCTCTTTCAGCTTTTAATTTGACGGAATCCCAATCTTCGCCACTTACTAAAATACTCGTATCATCTGCAAAGCAATAGATAGTTATGTTTGCATCATTTAATTGTTCCATTATATCATTTATGTATATTATAAACAGCAAAGTTGAGAGAACCGTACCTTGTGTCACCCCGCATTCTACCTTCAAAATATTACTTTCCTGACCCGAGACATTTGTGATTTGTTCACGTCCAGAAAGATAGGACTTTATGAGTTTATTTGGAATGCCCCTTATTCCCAGATTATCCAAACGACCTAGTAAAATTGGATGTGCCACTGTGTCGAATGCCTTTTTTAGATATAAAAATATACCCATCACTTTTTTTCCTTGGTCTAGCCCTTTCAGAATACTCTCAGTGACCCTGACAAGTGCAACTTCAGTGTTAGAATTCTCTCTGAAACCAAACTGATTTCCAAAAACTGCATTAATTTTATTTTCAGACATTTCTCAATAATTTTACTTACTGTACTAGTTAATGCAATGGGTCTATAGTTGTTCATGTCTTTTTTATCTCCTTGTTTGTGAAGAGGTATCACTTTGGTTTTTTTTAATATTTGTGGAAAAATACCAGTACCAAAAACTAGGTTTATTATGTGTTTCAATGGAATACTAAGTTTTTCTTTATATTTCTTGATTATATTTGATGAAATATTATCCTCCCCGCCTTTTACCCCATTCTTTAAACAGTTTATCTCCCTAATTACATCATCATTCGTCACAGGACACAAGAAAAGTGATTCATTACCTCTTTTTTCCCGCAATTCATTCCTCCAAGTACCTCTAGTAATTTCACTTGCTAATTTTTTACCAATGTTACAAAAATAATTGTTAAATTCATCTGCAACTTCTTTTTTATCAGTTATTTCTGAATTAGTTTTGGTAGTGATACATTTTATTTCTGGTTTACTCTCTTGGTCATTGGTGGCCTCCCTAAGCACATTCCACAATTTTCTGGGGTTATCCAAATTTTTTTGTGTTAAATATTTGTAATAATTATACTTCACTTTCTTGATAAGTTTACTTAAAAATTTCCTGTACTCCTGATACCTGTTTAAAACTACGAAATTGCTGGGATTTAGTGCACATTCCCTTTTAAGGAGGTTTCTGTTTCGAATAGATATTAGGAGCCCACCAGTGATCCAAGGTTTTAATTTCTTTTTTTTATTGGGTATAGGCCTAGTTATAGTGGCTTTCAAAATGATGTCTTTTAGTCTATTAATGAAAGCCTCTGTGCAAAGCTCTACATTATTTTCTTGTAGAACATCACCCCACAACTCTCCGTTTAGTTTTTGTATGATATTTTCATAATCTATTTTTGTAAAAGTATTAATTTCATTTGTAATGCCCTCACCTAATCTATCTAGCTGAATATTAAGGAGAATGGGGTGATGATCTGTAAGGTCGCTCTTCAAAATCACAGCCCTAACCTTTTCAAAAACATTACTCTTACATTTAATAAAAAAGTGATCCAAACAAGTCCCACTGTTATCAGTAATTCTTGTTGATTTATTAATTGCACTCATTAACCCATAGCCTTGCAATAAAGTCAAATAGTTATTTGTTGTATCTGTTTCCCTATCTAAGAGATCAATATTAATGTCCCCAGCAAATACATAAACCTTGTTCCGATCAGTGATGGAACGTTAAAATATTCTTCCTAGACTATCAATGAATTCATCCTTTGAAATACAAAAACAACTATACGTAGCTAGGAGAACAACCGTTGCATGATTTTTTTGCAAAGTGACACTAATAATCTTTAAATTATTTTCTTGAATTATTTGATTTGTAATATGATATTCATTTTTAACAAAAATTATTGATCCATCACATCGATTAAGACTACTTTCGTTAAAGAATATTTTGTACCCAGGAATGTTAAAATCGTCTATATTGTATACATAGTGTGTTTCTGACATAATTATAACATCGAAAGATTTACTTAATGATTCAAGATACACCAAAAATTGGTCAAAATTTTGCTAAATACTACGTATGTTTACATGCATAAAATTAAGGTCGCTTACAGAATTATCAAAGAAGTCTACTTGACATAAGTTATCACATATGTTTGTTTAATAATAATAAACTGGGTAAAATTCGACTACAGTATGAACCAGTATGTTTTAACCATCTGATTAAGAAATCAATAATATTCGAAAAACTACGTTTAGATAATGTAGTTGGGGTGGCAGCACCTAAGCATGCGAACAATACTCGAGGTCTTATTTGAGCCTTGCACAGCGTGAGGAGGTCATGTGGAGAAAAGTGCTTCTTAGCCCTAAACAAATAGCTTTTTTCCAGCAGCTGCCACTATTGCCGAGATGTGTTAATGCCAGAGCCAGTCCTCGGTGATCGAGAGCAACAACATGAGCCTCACCTCAAAAACTGGATGAGTCTCCTCAACTGTCTAATGGCACACTTCTCTACCTAGGTATGTAATATACTATTTTACAAGGCTAAAATAATTGTTGTATCTACAGCTTGGTATTTACCTATCACTGACTTTTCGATTATTAATCTTGCTTTAAAAACAATGGTTTCGGTAATTAAAGCAGTGCTCACGTCTATTACTAGAAAATAATTTTGGTGCATGGCTGGATGTTTGCGGTCTGACCGAAGAAGCAAGGCTTTTATCCTATTACTTGCACAACTATTAAAACAAATATCGACCAAAAAGCGATTTTCAGAAAAATGGATGTAAATTCATACAATTGCGTGTTATTAGAAAAATCTTTGCAATAATTGACGACCCGACAGCTGTGACCCGTTTGTTTCTCACGCAACCCTTCTGGCGACGTTTAACCTAGCAAATTACGGCTTCTGTGACTTTCGCTAGGCCATCTGGCGACTATCAAGTGTATAATTAGGGGTGTAATTAACTAATTAGAGTTATCCCTGCTACGCAACGCGGCCGTTAATAACCCTGTAGTTAACACTTTCCCGTCTTGTGCGAAAGACCGTTCTTTATTGTAGGCCGTACCTAAATTACAACTAACAGACTCATTGGCCTTTTCGGGCCTTCTGCTTTCTGGTGAGCTTCTTGCTTATCAACCGAGTTCGAAGCTCGTTGTGCGTATGAGGGACGAAATTGGAAAGTTTTCGTTGCGGACTGTGCAGTTTCTGTCAACGGTAAATTTTAAACATCCTTAAATGTTTACAATGTCGAACATAATACGCTTTTCGGGTCACTTTTTTGCTGAGGTCAAAGAAAGGCTACAAAATAATGATAATAGTATTTATTCATTCAAGGTAGAAAGAAAGCAACATGATTGAATAAATATAACAAAATAAAAACAAGCCCAACAGAAAGCATTGCCTGTTCATGGATCAATAATGTAGAATACAAATAAAGAATTAGTTACAGCGTATGATGTATTTACTTGATCTTTCCATTTATGAGTTTCAGTCCTAAAAATATAATGTAGCCACTCTTTCAAATTTCGTTTGGAATAATTTCTAAAATCTACTAAAGTTTTAGGTCTAGATTCGTGCAATTTTGTCTGAGTAACTTCCGTGCCACGAATTTTGTACCTTGTATAATTTTTTTCGAAATTATAGATATGTGATGAACATACAGCTCCCCATGCTTACACAGGGTGATTGACAAGTCGTGATCAAAAATGAAACATCATACAGAGGACCTCATTTTGAGGGGGGTCTTCTATGTAACATTTTTTCCTTCATAAAAATGATACGGGTTGTTGGAGTTTAAAAATATTTTTTTTAATATCTTCAAAACCGTCAACAGGAATGAACTAAAATTTGATATGTGGATTTACATAAGTATTGTCCACATTCAAAAGTCATTACTTACAATTAACGTGCACCAGTGGCGGAGATACAGCGTATTCTTTTTTTTTCGAAACGCGCAATTATTTGAATTTTACCTTCTATTTGGTACAAATAATTACTCTTGTGTTTTTTTCCTAGAGTGCATTGTTTTCGTAAAAATAAAAAAATATATTTATGAACTTTTCGAGGAAAAAATGTTTGAAATGCGGTCCTGTGTATGATGTTTCATTTTTAGTCACGACTTGTGAATCACCCAGTATACTATATTTGAGATAAGGCTTAATCAATGTATGTTATGATGTGCAAAGATACCTTCCTATATATTCGCAAGGTGTTTAATTTTACACGACACGGATCTAACTTCCTTTAAGAAATAATTGAGATTGATGTCCCAACGTCTGTGCGGATTCAGTACGGCTCCAAAATATTTTGTGTTTGGCACTCTATTAATTTGTGGTGTTTGATCATTAATGTTGGAGGAGATATCTGTGTAATTTAACAAATGTCTAGTATAAGATGCAAATGGTAAAAAATGTGCTTTAGAATAGTTAATGGTCAATTTTCTGCTATTAAACCACCGAATAATTTTGACAAAATTTACTCAAAAGCCGGTCGCACAATAGTCAAAGATTCTCTCATAGCCCTATTAGAAACCAGTACCCCAAAATACACCTGTGTACCGTTATGCCATAAGGGACACATATTGCAAAGTCAGGCACATATAATCATCAAGACATGGATTGTGTTTGCAAAGCCTTTAACCTGCTGGCCCATGCATATAGTGTTCCTTTTGTACCTGCAAATCGGAATTCTTTATCAAACGGATTTAATACAGGGCTTCTATCACGTCTATTAATCATTGTCATTTACACAACTACTAGTTTTTTTTACTGATACGGTTGATATGATAAACATGAAACATTGACCAACATCAGATACACTTCGCTGGCATATAAGAAATATCTGAAAGATAATCTTTTAAAAAAGATAAAAGAAGTACTTTTGTATAGAGGTAAATAATGTCCAACCGACTTATTGTGAGTCTAAAAATACGTCCCTACAGAATATGCATATACAAAGTCCATTTATCCTGAATTGCGTTGAGTCCACCTACTTGATGGCATTTTTTGGGAGGCCTAAAATCCAAACTCGCGACACATACACAAGCGCCCCTTTTCTCTTCTCCTGCCTTGAAACAGCGAGAGACACAATTTTTTAATTAGCAACTTCGACCATTTCGAAGAAGGTTGTAATCCCTAATGAATTATTAAAGACGGCAGGCGGACGTAATCTTTTCTTTCCTGCGAAGCCTAAAACTTCACGGGTGCTGCACCTTATGTCTACTTTCACCCTCTTGCAACTTACTTCCTGAAACCTGTCAGGGCCGACAAAGCTTAAATGCAATGGAGGCTTTCAACAAGCTATTCGCTGTTCGCGCGATGATAGCGCCATCTAACGGAAGCCGGACAGGAATATTTGTACCTAGGGATATTGATAGAAATAGCCGACATTTAGTAGATTTGGGGTTTGAATATGACAAATGATGACAGCGAAGTATTTGCTGGCCCATGAAGGCCCCCACTATGCACTTCGCTCCTGACGAATATAATGTTAAATGTGCCTATTTTAAGCTAAGTTGTGACATACTGGACTTTTATTTGTCATTTTAATAGTTTTTAATATTGTAAACATACATACAGGGTGGCCCATAAGTCCTTTGAGCTGGAAAAAAAGGAATAAAACCAAACTAGTTACATTATGAAGAATTATTATATGTTGTTATCATCTTTATTGAATGGGAATTATGTTTTAAAAATCACATCGTCTAAATGCAATCCATTACGATCACGGCACTCATATAAACGACGTCTAAAATTGTCGATGACTGCGCGGCAAGTCAACACTGTAACGCTTGCCATTTCTCTTCGGATATTTTCTTTCAGGACATCAACTGATCGCGGAGTGGTGTCGTACACTTTACTCTTGAGGTAGCCCCATAAAAAGAAGTCCATTGGGGTCAAATCTGGACTACGTGGTGGCCAGGTAATGTCTCCTCTTCGAGAAATTACTTTGCTGGGAAAAAGTTGACAGACGACGGGCATAGAAGTGTTGGAGATGTGGGCAGTTGCTCCGTCCTGTTGAAACCAGGTCTGCGTATTATAGCCTGGAAAATTCTGCAACGCTGGTGTCAAAAACTCTTCTATCATTGCTACATACCGCTCCGAAGTAACAGTTAATGCGCGACCTCTGTCGTCCTCAAAAAATAAGGGCCTACGATGCCATGCGCTGACATAGCAGCCCAAACTGTAACTTTAGGGCTGTGTAAGGGCTTCTGATGCTTACGCCTTGGATTTTCGGGGCTCCAATAACGGCAATTTTGTTTATTTACATGCCCGTTTAAATGGAAGTGAGCCTCGTCCGAGAACAACACATTATTGAGCGAAGAAAATCGATTCAACATTTCATTCGCAAAGTTTAGTCTCTGAATAGCGTCATTATCTTTTAATTCCTGCACTAACTGAATTTTGTAAGCGTGCAGACGTAAATCTTTCCTTAAAATCCGCTGTAAACATGTTCTGGGTACGTTTAATGCACTGGAACGCTTACGAGTAGACTGGGTAGGATTTTGACGAACAGACTATGCCACAATGTTGATGTTTTCTTGAATACGAGTTGTCCTTGGTCGACCCCACCGCTGTTTATCTAACGTCGAACCAGTCTCTTCGAACTTAGCAACCCAGTTCTTAATCGTTTGAGCTGTTGGACACTTTGTAAAATTGTGTAAATTGTGGTATTCTCGATATTTACGCAGCGCAATGGTTGCCGAATCATTATTTTGATAAAACGCGCGCACACAAAAAGCACGATCCACTCCAGTGAAACACTTCATGGCGACTGAATTCCCAGACACTGAAGATACTGCCCCCACCTCACCCGCGCCGCTCACGCTCACCCGTTAAATTTTATTCAAATTTGAAATTTCAAAGGATTTATGGACCACCCTGTATTAAGTTTTTACACTATTCAAAAATTTACGAACTTTTCTAGTCCAATTTTTTTAATCTTATTTCCGTACTTTCTCGAAAAATATCAACGGGACCGAGTTCATATTTCGGGTCCACATTAAGTTAAAGTATGTTTATGTCATGAGCCCACTGTCTTCGACAATATTATCTGATAACTTTCCTACCAACCTTTTTTGTCACGGCTTGGATGGCTCATGACATGTAAACAATGATGTCATATCGATATGTGAAACAAATTTTGAGATTGCTCAAAAAACAAGTGGGATAATATGGAAATACGATGGAAAATTCGGCCACCCCCTCCACTCACTTACCGTAGCCAAGGTGTCAAGTATCTCGCAGTATCCAGCCTGGTTGTCAGATTGTTGTAAAGAAGCAAATTTCAGAAACCAGAGCACCTTTAGAAATTTGGATATGTTATAGTATAGTTGAAGACTTGTGTTACTTGAAATATACTAAGTGACATATAAATCCGAACACCCAGTTTAAATGGTTTTATTTTAATAAAATTTTGTATAAGTACTTAATGAAGCATAACAAGTAAAAGATAAAAATTTCAAAATGATTGCACTGCTTTAAAGCCCTTTGACCTTTAATAATGTGTGGATGCACCCTGATGTGCTACGCATTCTCCAACGCGCCTAGGCATGCTTCTGATCAGGTGGTCAATGTTCTCCTGTGGTATCTCATTCCAGGCAACCACCAACTCCTCTCGAAGTGCTTCTAGAGTCTGAGGAGGACGTTGCAAATTGAGCAATCTCCTACCCATCATATCCCACACGTGCTCAATTGGGGATAAGTCGGGAGATCTTGGTGGCCATGGTAACAATGTGACATCATTATGTTGAAAGAAGTCTATTGTGACTCTTGCAACATGTGGTCGGGCATTATCTTGTTGGAAAGTTGGATCTGCCAGGGTGTCAAGATAGGGTAAAAGATGGGGTTCTAGAACTTCGTGGATATAACGCTGCGCGTTCATGTTACCTCTGATGGAGATTAAAGGTGACCTGGAACCATAAGCTATAGCACCACAAACCATAACTCCAACAGTCCAACAAAAAACTGTGGATTCCTCCTTTCACCACGTCGCCTTCTAACCCTGGCACGACCATCGTGCATGCCTAAACAAAATCGAGACTCGTCACTAAAGACAATACTGTTCCATTCCTGATCCCAGAGTGACCGTTGTCTGCACCACTCAAGGCGATTACGTCGGTGTTCTCGAGTTAAAGGGAGGACCCAGTGTGGCCGGTATGAAAACAAGCAAAAACTTCTCATTCGTCGGTAAACACTTCGCATGCCAATAGGTCTTCCGTGTTCTACATACCATTAATTTGCAATGGACCTGGTAGTGGAGAAACGGTCCCTTAAGGCCAATAATCTTAGGCGGCGATCTTTACGGTCTGTTGCTCTACGGCGGCGTCCAGTGCCCCTGGCTCTTTGCGTACGGCCTTCTCGAAGCCATGCTTGACAACACCTAACCACAGTGTCTACACTTCTTTGCACTCTAACCGCAATTGCCTGAAAAGAAAGTCCAGCTTCCCGAAGTCCCACTATACGGCCCCTATCAAACTCACTAAGTTGACGAAATCGTACAGGTCTCCGTACTCTAGGCATCGTAACCGATCGTAATGGATGTCAAGAATCAAAATCCGCCAACGTTGATTCTTTACTGCTGCTCAAATATTCATTTTTAGAGCGTTAGTGAATTAAAAAAAAAGCAGTATAAAAACCGGAATGTCCAACTGATAAGGCTAAAAATTTTTTCACTTGTATTTACAGTAAGATAAATACATTCACCAACTTTTATTAAAATAAAACCATTTAAACTGGGTGTTCGGATTTATATGTCACTTAGTATAGATAGAAAGATGCTAAAATTTCGCCTTTCTAGTAACAAACATAAATATTTTATAGTTGCCTTAAACCACTAAAAAACCTAGGCTCGTGACAAAACACTACGTCCGTAGTCCTGTTTAGCAAGAGTTTCCATTGTATTGTGCCCAAGTACTGAAGCAGCAGCTGATAGTACACCGTTGTTTGAAATTGATGTCACTCATTTTTAGAACACAATAGAAAACTCTGTTTTACAAAAGAAATCGCTACGGATAACCAAATGACACGAGCGAGTTCAAACTTATACTGGAGACGGACCAAATGTTCCCCTGTTTCCCCTCCAAGCCCAAGTATTATAAGAAAAGTATCCATAAATTTGTATATATATAGATGTTTTTAAAAGATTTTTGAAACAGCTGGTAGAAGTGATTTTAGCCTAAGGTCGGAGAATTCCGCAGAATTATTTATTTTAGGGATAGGGATACCAATAGCAGATTTCCATACAATTGGAAAATAAGACCTCTCTATGCAGCAGTTGATAATATGCGCTATATATTTATTAATGAAAGGGCTGCACCAAAAACATCTGATTGTAATCTATGCAAAATGGTGTTCACTTCTTCGACAGTTATGATCCTGAACAGGAAGCTTAAATTTGCATTATGAACATTAGATGAATAAAGCTCGATTTCTTTGTCTCAAACAGATGTAACACATTGTGAATACGATGCAAAGTAATTACTTAAAGGAGCTGGAATTGAGGTTTTACGTCGCGACCACACACTTAATTGTTTTAAGGCATTCCAAGTACCTTTAATGCCGTTATTACTAGCGTAAAGCAAGAAATTTTATTTTTCACGACTAGTAACAGCCAAATTATAGTTCCTCAACACCTTATAGTATAGTAGTAATTCTCCTGTTTGCTTCTTTTGAATTTTTGCAAGGCCCTATCGCGCTCTTTTTGCAATAGCCTAAGATTGTTGGTAAGCCAAGGTGCGGGTTGCTTAGTTACTCTCTTCTCAGTACTAGGTGCATGGACATCGAACACAGATAATATGAAAGCAGTGAACATATCTATTTTGGCGTCGATGTATTAACTCAAACCATGATAGTCCACTTAACTCCGTCAGAAAAATGTCGAAATTTAACTGTTCAAAATGACGATATTTAACTATTTTCACATGATTATTGTTAATAGGAAAGCAGATTACCTCACATTCGTATATTTAGTAAACATCTTATTCCTGTTTATTCCCGGTATATATCTGTGAATAATTTCTTATATTGATGAGTAGATTGTGTACTTTCCCAGAATAGCAAATTCCTTCAAGATACCGATTTATTACAAATAAGTATATTGTTAGAGATAAGATTACTGTATACTCTGCTGTACAACCTCCAACATCTCAATAAATAACTTTTGAAGTGGTTCGTCACCTATTTTATTTAATTTTAGCAACTAGGTAAGTGTCTTTGCGGCGTAGTCTATTGTATTCAACCAAGCTTACATAAAAAAGCGGTCTCAGCTCTTCTCCTGTAGCCATCTAATAAAATTGCCAGTTTTCTTTGGCGCCTCAATTTTGTATAGCCGAACCATAAATCCGACCACTAACGACAAAATTAACGCCGGCTCCATAACAGCCTATGATGGATACAATCAGGCGGCTAGGATCTCTTTCACTTCCCCGTCCACCAACTTATTTATTAGCCTCATCTAACGCCGAACTTTGAGGCTCGCAGGGCGATAGAAGGGACACTTTCCCGGCCCATAAATACACGACAACCGGGATATTATTAGCCGTAAATTCCCTCATATACAGCAAGGTATAGGGGCTACTAATAGTAGGATCACTCCGCGTTTAGGTCAGCTTCTATGTCCATCACTTCCCATTCGTTCTCGTAAGGACGGTAATGGCAAGAGCTAAGCTGAATGCTAGTATAACCGACGTTTCAAATTCGGAAAAAGACATGCCAAGTCCGGTAAGTAACTGCAAAGTTACGTATATGGCCTCAGTGACGGTAATAGTGAGCAAGCCAGACGGATTTATCACCAGAAATATCCCGATCGTGCTTTGCCAGATAGTCAAACGTTTTCTAATATTCATCGTCGTCTTGTTGAAACTGGTTCTGTCCGAAAAGGAACATCTGAAGGTAGACCTCTAAGTGTGAGAACACCGGAAATTGAGGAAGCAGTGCTGCACGAAGTCGAAGAACATCCTGAAACGAGTACGAGACAATTAAATATTTGACCATCAAATTGTTTGGAGAATTTTAGTGGATCTTTTGTTATCTCCTCACCATATTTTAAAAGTACAGGCATTACTTCCCATTGATTTTCCATTGCGTGTGACCTTTTGTCAGTGGTATCTTCAAAAAATTACACAAAATCCGCAATTTGAATAAATGATTCTGTTCACGGACGAAGCTAATTTTTATCGAAATGCCATTTAGAATTTCCACAATGATCATTTGTGGATAGAAGAAAATCCCTATGCCGTAACCGAAACCCATTTCCAACACCAATTTTCGGTTAACGTATGGGCAGGAATTATTGGCAACCACTTTATTGGCCCATTCTTCTGGCCGGGACGACTTGATGGACAGACTTACCTCAATTTTCTTCAGCAACAGTTGCCTTTGCTGCTTGATGATGTGCCGTTAGTAGTAAGAAACAATATGTGGTACATGCATGATGCTGCACCAGCGCGTTTCAGTGTAGCGCTTCGTAATTATTTAAAAACTGCAATTAAATTATTAATAATTTTACAATTTAGACTATAGAACGGTTTTTATTTTTTTACTCAAGAATGAGGCATCGAAGAAAAACAATTCAAGAAAGATCATTTGTTTTAAATTGAACACTGAATTAAAAAATAATTTTTATTTGGCCAAAAATCATTGGCGTACTATTTTTTTCTTAAAAAATATCGAAGTCAAAACCCGTACGCACGCCACTGTTGAAGCTAAAAATTATTTTTGCATTAAAAAATGTGCGACTTTATCAACTTTCACTAAGTACTAAATACCAGTGAAATATCTGAAGCGTTTCTGAAAATATTAATTAATTTCCATTTTTTCCCTAAAACTTCAACATCCCGAGTTTTTGTAAGGAAACATTTTTTGACCATAGTTTATAAAGCAAATTGAGATTAATTTTCCATGTAGATTCACACTCTTAAATATTTGCATATCGTTAAGAAACACCCGTATTTTGTGATTTATGGACCGTAATGTTTAACATTATAGGTATACAAATCAAGACTATAAGATGAAAGACGAAAGATGGCCGCAAAACAGATTGTTTTGAACGAAATTTTTAAACAAAAGAAAGGAAACAAATACATCCTTTTTAGCGTGTTTTCCGATAAATTAAAAAAGCAGCACAACATAGAAATCTCCACGACAGCGTAGTTACTACTACTACTACTATCATTACCTATTCCGAGCCAATGAAACATTAACTACAATAATTGTAAAAAATTCTGTAACTCTGTTGCAGAATACGTCTAGAATAATTGAAATTTTTCTCCTGTAATTACTAGCGCCGCACATGTAGCCACAAGTGCTGTTGTGATACGATATAATTGCAAGTGTGGCACAAGTTTTAACTATTTCACAACTTGTAGCGTTTGTGTTACATGGCCCAGATATCGACGTAGATATTCTCTTCGTTGGAAACCACGCTCAGATTCAAAATAAACGCAATAAAGAATATCTTGGTCAAATTCGGATCGTCATAACTTTTTTACTTTTACCTCGATTTTATTGCCTGAAATAAAAGTACGAAACCCCTTCGGTTGAAGCGACTGTTTTGTCGAGGCTGTGTGTGTAAAGAAGAACATCTGGTGTATGGGAACTTTAGCCTTAGACTAAAAAGTTCCGAGCGTGGAAGGTTTCCGCGAGTGATCTTACTTCTGGTAGTCCTTATACTCTGATATGCATGAGCCTCGCTCTATACGTAATTTAGGGTCGATTTTAAATTGTGTCTCGCTGGGCTCGTAACTTATGCTCTTTAATTTTTCATTATACGGATGCGCGATCGGGCTAATCGAAATTTGAAAAATTGCAGGTTGTGAACTCCGATTTTTGCATACGGTTTTACTTGTTTCCAAGCATATATAGACTGCAATCTAAAATGGATTTTGCACCAAAAATCATCTGTTCAACATTACCGTAAAACCAAGAGCATTAAAACGTTGTTTCAAAATTTGAAAAATATCCACCCTCTCATTCTTCAACTTTTTTGGCACAAAGTTGGTTACCCCGTTGTTACTGACTTATTGCTGCTTCTGCATATTATTTCATTTTATGAGTGAGAACACATATAGAAATAATTCAAAATTCGACAGCATGAAAGTTGCAAAACATCAAAATGTTTCTGTAAAATTTGGATGTAAACATCTGATTTTTTTTATATCGAAGCAGCCACGCAGGCAGAAGCCTGAATGCCGGAACACCGCGGCTGCTATGATGATACCCAAGAAATTTTGTTAATACGATTTTTGAACTGCCTAAGGATAGTAGAACTGGGAAAAGCTTCCTCTTGTAGAATGTCCACAGTCTCGACACTCTCGGGACAAAGGAGCGGTCGTATCGCCCAGTTCTGGATTTACGAATGGTTCGGATGGGACGCCAAAGTTAGGCAGGTCTGTCTGGCAGGCACATCGCGCGGCGGCATCTTGGAAGAGAGCTCTGAGGTGCAAAGCCCGTTGGTTTTGCGGTAGAGAAGAACTAGATCGCCGGCGGCTCACCGGTGCGAAAGAGTCCCGAGACTGTCTATTAGAGAAGAGTCATCGATCAGTCGGACCGCATCGAGCATGGATAATGTAGTCGGGGCGGCAGCACCCCAAACGTGTGAGCAGTACTCGAGGCTAGGCCTTATCTGGACCTTGTACAGAGTGGAAAGGTCATGCAGAGAAAAGTACTTCCTAGCCCTGAACAAATAGCCTACCTTTTTCCAAGCAGCTGCAGCTATTGGCGAGATGTGTTAGTGCCAGGTCCTCGGTGATCTGGACTCCTACCTGCCGAAATGAATGGCTCTTTGACAGAAGAAAGGCCGTCCATCGAAACCGGATGAGCGCTAGGACGCTTTTTGTTCCTCAAAGTACAGTACTGTGTTTTGGAAGCATTGAACTGTACAAGATTGTTACGTCGCCAAGCGGTGATAGCCTGCAGGTCTCGCTAGCCTTCTTTTTTCCAGCTCAACGGCAGAGATCGGCTTGTCACTCAGAATTCCTGCATGTAGAGTGCTGTCATCAGCGAGGCTGTGGATTTGTTTGATCGTGCAGAAAAGGAGATCGTTGAGAGAAACAGTGTCGGAACCAATACCGATCCCTGGGGAACACCCGCGTTGACGTTGCGGATGAAGAGGAGAACCCGTCAATCAGGACGGATATCTTGCGGCCAGAGATAAAGTCAGCCACCCATCTGCAAAACTTTTCTGGGAGGCCATAGGATGGAAGTTTGCTTAAGAGGGCAGCGTGCCACAGCTGATCGGGCGCTTTCGTGATGTCAAGAACAACGACATGGGCCTCACCATCAGACTGGATGAGTTTACTCCACAATTGCGTGACGTAAGCTAGGAGGTCCCCTGTGGATCGTTGGTGCCGGAAACCGTACTGCCTGTCGCTAATCAAGCTGTGACATTCGAGGTAGTCCAGAAGCTCGCGATTTATGCGATTTTATTATGTTCAGGAGGCGATAAGTTCACAGTCTTTGTGTATTTAAGAGCTGAATATGAGTTCGATTTGGTTGCTACAAGGCATGTTATATGTGATTGTGGTACAATAATTAGAACAATTTAATTAAGCATTTTTTATAGTAATAGCATTTTTATGAAAAATCAAAAATGGTACTTGATTGGACAAAGCGATTGTACAGGGTTTAATATCTACAAAAACAACATAACAAAATATGTTTCTTTTGAGTCTCAGAACTCCTAAGATGGCAAGAAAAATGATAAGCGCTCGAAATGCTTGATGTATTTGACTCCCTCAGAGCTTAGTCTTCCAACAAAAAAACAGGGTTTAATTTTGTGAAAGAAAAGGAAAAGCTCATTCACATAGCATTTCTTCATAATTACATTCTGTTGTAGCACAATCGACGTCTGGCGACAATGCCAAAAATCCAAATTAAACGGGGTTCATCAACCGCCGAGACAACAGAATGGTGACATTTTTACGCGATATATATTTTTAGACGACAATTAAAATTGAAGAGATATCACGGCACTTTGTTTCGGGAGTTTAAACGCGCCAAATGGATTTTCAGAAAGACTAGCCTGGCAAGTGGCCATTGCGGCTATAATTGAACCAGTAAATCTTTAATAGCATCGTGAAAATCTAGTGTTGCTTCGGAATTGAAGTTGCTGTTTGATGTGATAAGATCGCAAAATTATAGACTGTTTTATTTGCAGTCCTACATTAAGCGCATGTAAAAACATTGTTTCAACATTTATTGAGGAATCAAAAATAGCTATATCTTCAGTAAGAGTACATCAACGGGTTACATAAACTAATGAAACTGGAAGATGAAATACTGTCAATATAAGCAGTAGATGCACTACATAAAATATCCGTGATACCTACATCTCAACAGAAGCCAGATGAAAAGGATATCAATACTTTCACTTTTATGGGAATATCTTGTTCTGTCATTTTAGAAATTCCACTATAGAGTATTCGAAAGCCACTGACAGCATTAATTATCCATTTATTCCTTTCATTTACAGTTACCTTCATCAAACAACTGAGTGTGTTTTTGTTAACCAAGAAATGTCTCCTGAGACAATAATTCCCTCAGGCGTGCCTCAGGGCTCTGTATTTGGGCCGCGCTATTCCTCATATACAGGGTGTTTCAGTTTATTGTTGCATAACTTTAAGATTCGATAGAACTTTTAAAATTAATGCATAAAGTATATATAAACATGGGTCGAAAAATGCGTGGCTTCCGAAATACAGGGTGTTCAAATTTACTTTCTAGAATAGTTTTTTTAAATATTTCGAACAATATTTCATGTATAACAGTAAAAGTTGGTATACAAGCGTTTTTTGGTACGACAAAACGAACCATGAACATAGTTTTACTGTAGCCGCTAGAGAGCGCTGTCTATTGTACCTGTAGTGTATTAAAATGACCGAAAAAATTTTCTTAGTGCAATTTTTTGCTTTTTGAATAAAAAAACTGATTCTTCGCACTTTTCAACATAAAAAAGCTCTCTTGTGAATTTTCGTTATAGTTAGCCCTTTTTGAGATATTTCGATTTTTAAGGTTCGATGCATTTATCATAAAATAACGTTAAAAAGTCAGTATCTCGATAATTTTTAGAAGTAGGCTATGCCTGCAAATATTTTTGAAATTGAAAGCAGAATAAGGTTAAACGTCAATTAGTTGACAGTTAGTTTTGTTGTCTGTTGAAACCTGAAACGTCTTTTTGCAATTGTGAATGCACGAAATTTAGTTTCTTTTACCTGTTTTTTTTTTGTAAGTTCTATAAAAATGCCATTTTTATTCTCCAATCAAGAGTTAGCGGATATTCATTTTGTGTATGGCTTTGTAAATGGAAACGCAGCAGAAGCAGCCAGAGAATACGCACGACGATTTCCAAACAGACGACATCCAACTCGCTCAGTATTTGTAAGAGTGCATCGCCAAATAATCGAAAATGGTTTTGTAAATCTCCAAAGGGATCAAAACATAAATGTTCGTCAGCGCAGATTTACCCGCATGATTCTGCGTGAGTTTGATAGAGATCCGACCACAAGTCTTAGGAGAGTTTCTGGTGCCTTGGGAATTTCAGCAAGCCATGTTCACCGTGTTCTTAGAAATGACCATAGACGTCCTTACCATTTGTAACCTGTGCAAGGACTACAGCCAGGGGACGGAGAACGAAGAATCACATTTTGTCAGTGGATTCTTGATAGAACTGATAATAATAGGGAGTTTTTAAGTCACGTTTCATGGACCGATAAGTCATGCTTCACTAGACGTGGAGTGGTAAATTTTCATAATCAACATATTTAGTCGCGTGAAAATCCGCAAGCATTTCGGGAAAGAAATTTTCAGCATGAATTTAGTGTGAACGTGTGGATTGGTATCTACCGTAATCGACTATTTGGACGCTACCTTTTGCCTGCAAGGTAAAATGCTGCGACCTTCTTGGAAGTTTTGAAGGCTGAACATGCAAATATGTGGGATGATGTTATGTTAGATTTAAGAAGATTGGCCTGGTTCCAGCTTGGTGGTTGTTCAGCTCATTATTCGTGAATAGTTAGAAACTGGCTGGACGAAAATTATCCAGAAAAATGGATCGGCCGTGGAGGACCAGTCGCCTGGCCTCCACGATCCCCTGACCTAAATCCACTAGATTTCTTTGTGTGGGGATTTTTAAAAGAAAAAGTGTACCAGACTCCCGTAACCACAAGAGATATGCTAATAGACAGAATCAGGAATGCATGTGATGAAATAAGGCCTTATTTGAATAATGCTACACCACGTTCGACCATTCGTAGATGTGAATTGTGTATTGAACAATTGGGTTTACATTTCGAGCAACTACTTTAGATTTTGTATGTTTGTCCTAACTATCCAGTAGCATTTTAGTTGTAAATAATTAATTTAATTTGTTAAAAATAATATTGGAAAATTAAACAAATTAGTATTCTGTTTTTTTGTGTTTATTTGGAGTTAGGAATTATTGCTGTGTTTAAAAACACAATCTAAACGATCATCTTAATTACTTGTAATGCCCAAATCGAAAATGTAAAAAAAATATAATTTTCCCATAAATAATTAAAAATGCATCGAATCCTAAAAATCAAAATATGTCAAAAACGGCTAACTATAACGAAAACTCACAAGAGAGCTTTTTTATGTTGAAAAGTGCGAAGAATCAGTTTTATATTCAAAAAGCAAAAAATTGCACTAAGAAAATATTTTCGGTCATTTTAATACACTACAGGTACAGTAGAGAGCGCCCTCTAGCGGCTACAGTAAAACTATGCCCATGGTTCGTTTTGTCGTACCAAAAAACCCTTGTATACCAATTTTCACTGTTACACATCAAATAATATTCGAAATATTTAAAAAAAACTATTTTAGAAAGTAAATTTAAACACCCTGTATTTCGGAAGCCACGCATTTTTCGACCCATATTTATATAGACTTTATGCATTAATTTTAAAAGTTCTATCGAATCTTAAAGTTATGCAACAATAAACTGAAACACCCTGAATACTTTCGACTTAAGCATATGATACACAGTTGCTGAATTAATTAAATACTTTTCAGATCATAATCTACTTATGAATCCACAAAAATCTAATACGTTATTATTTGTAGATAAATAAATACGTCTATTATTATTATTAAATCATAAGTTGAATAATTTTTTTGGCTCGGCTGACGGTTTTTTAGAAAAATATGTAAAGCTTATCAATCTATTACTTAACTGAAAGTCAAGGAGTCATTCGGAAACAGATGAGTCATAGTCAGTCACGTCCAGCAATTTTTCATATGTTTGACGTCTGCTGTAGTAGACCTCTAAATTTTTATCCAGAATTTAGAAGACTGTCATTACATGAACCTATATAAAGTAGGTCAGCTTCTGGATTTATGAGAACACTATAGAGCATAAGCTCATAAGTGCAACAAAACGGTCAACATTGTAATTTTGTTCTGACTCACGTACTGTTTTAAGATGTAACCTAAAAAAATATATAATATGCAATGTTTGCCCTGAGTTACCGTAAAGGGTTAATAAACCTTCAGAAATATCCGTGTTTGTATGTAAATTGCATATAATCTCCGGTACCGTCATGCTGTTAGATATTCAAGAGGCAGCACGAACACTAAAGACAGCAATTTGATTGAAATTCCCTACGTTTTCTGCTACTTCCGACTCGGAAATGTTAAGTATGCACAATTTACTCCATTTCCATGGAGTGCCTACGTATTCACGGGTTAAAGTTGAACTAGCGAAAATAAAAAGTACAGTGAACTTTTTGTTTTATTTATGGGGTATTTTGAAACAACTTTTCACACCCGCAGATTCTGGTTTCGTCAACGTTTACGTGTATGGAGCAAACCCAGATTACGCTGAAGTATGGTTAGAAGGGTCAAATTTGAAATGACTATATACAGGGTGGTTCATTGGTAGTGGAAGAGACTTCAACTGTGGACAGGTGATCATAAAAAGCCCATAGTTGCATCAACTACAGCTAATACGCAAATACACTATTTGGACAGATACTATCAAGCCAATTCCTGTGATGTTCCAACTATAATAAGTGACATATAAATCCGAACACCCAGTTTAAATGGTTTTATTTTAATAAAATTTTGTATAAGTACTTAATGAAGCATAATAAGTAAATGATAAAAATTTCAAAATGATTGCACTGCTTTAAAGCCCTTTGACCTTTAATAATGTGTGGATGCACCCTGATGTGCTACGCATTCTCCAACGCGCCTAGGCATGCTTCTAATCACCTGGTATTGTCCTCCTGTGGTATCTCATTCCAGGCAACCACCAACTCCTCTCGAAGTGCTTCTAGAGTCTGAGGAGGACGTTGCAAATTGACCAATCTCCTACCCATCATATCCCACACGTGCTCAATTGGGGATAAGTCGGGAGATCTTGGTGGCCATGGTAACAATGTGACATCATTATGTTGAAAGAAGTCTATTGTGACTCTTGCAACATGTGGTCGGGCATTATCTTGTTGGAAAGTTGGATCTGCCAGGGTGTCAAGATAGTGTAAAAGATGGGGTTCTAGAACTTCGTGGATATAACGCTGCGCGTTCATGTTACCCCTGATGAAGATTAAAGGTGACCTGGAACCATAAGCTATAGCACCCCAATCCATAACTCCAACAGTGTGATGAACATGTCTTTCAACAAAAAACTGTGGATTCCTCCTTTCACCACGCCGCCTTCTAACCCTGGCACGACCATCGTGCATGCCTAAACAAAATCGAGACTCGTCACTAAAGACAATACTGTTCCATTCCTGATCCCAGAGTGACCGTTGTCTGCACCACTCAAGGCGATTACGTCGGTGTTCTCGAGTTAAAGGGAGGACCCAGTGTGGCCGGTATGAAAACAAGCCAAAACTTCTCATTCTTCGGTAAACACTTCGCATGCCAATAGGTCTTCCGTGTTCTGCAAACCATTCATTTGCAATGGACCTGGTAGTGGAGAAACGGTCCCTTAAGGCCAATAATCTTAGGCGGCGATCTTCACGGTCTGTTGTTCTACGGCGGCGTCCAGTGCCCCTTGCTCTTTGCGTACGGCCTTCTCGAAGCCATGCCTGACAACACCTAACCACAGTGTCCACACTTCTTTGCACTCTAACTCCAATTGCCCGAAAAGAAGGTCCAGCTTCCCGAAGTCCCACTATACGGCCCCTATCAAACTCACTAAGTTGACGAAATCGTACAGGTCTCCGTACTCTAGGCATCGTTACCGATCGTAAAGAATGTCGAGAACCAAAATCCGTCAACGTTGATTCTTTACTGCGGCTGAAATATTCATTTTTAGAGCGTTAGTGAATTAAAAAAAAGCAGTATAACAACCGGAATGTCCAACTGATAAGGCTGAACATTTTTTCACTTGTTATTTACAGTAAGATAAATACATTCATCAACTTTTAATCCTTTTTATATTTTTCTAAGTCTAACACTAGTGTGGCAAAGATAGCCTTAAATAGTGCGTTATAGAATTAATCGACCATAGACCTTGTACTCCAAAATGAAAAAACGCTCACCCAGCTCATACAAAATCCTCTGCTTAAATAACATGGATCACTAAAATAAATTTTCTGTAGACTTTCCTAATAGTTGAACTGAATTCAGAAATATACTTGTTGTTCTTGTCGAACTTCAGGTTTTCCGGACATTTCTTTTCCCATTCATATCATGGTCTGTAAGGGAAAGGCTAAAATCTACAAAACATCCTTTATCTTGGTTATAGGCTAAGGTCGAGTCAACCATATATTTTTTACAACGAAGCAGCCGCGCCGATAAAAGCCTAAATGCCAGATCACCGCGGCTGCTATGAGGATCTTAAAGAATCATATCTCCATATTCGCCTCTAGTCACAGACAGAATATATTCCAATGTCACATCCTGGATAGAAAGAAAGGCAGATGAGGTAAAGAGGCTTTTGAGTATTTTTATTTGATTGCTTGTTTCCATTGGCCAACCAAAAAAAAAATGGAATCATATTTGTTTATTTATTCTCTTAATTGCTAAAGTGCTAAATGGTGCTATATCAAACCTCACACCACACATCATAGTCCATGTTCCATATCTACTCAAAGTGCCATCCTATGTTACTCCTTCCATGTACGACAAAACAATAATTCTGGAATATATGATTTATTTAGACTGTTCCTTCCCCTCTATTGAACAGGCAATAAATAGGCATTCCGTGTAGATCAACATGTAAAAACAAACATATCTAACCTTCTTATACCCTTCATATTGTCGCTATAAATAGGTGACGGAACCGCATTCTTATAATTCTGTTTGACATATATTAAGCCAGATTCAGCCTACTTAATTACAACAGTTCGCTCGTTTGTCTGCATTTGTCTTCTATTTTTATTTTTGGTAATGGGATGAGTACGGTGGTATAAATAGCGATGAATCGGCTATAATACGGGAGGAAACAATATTTGCTAAGGGTAGGTTTGTGAGATACCCAACTAACAATTAATAACTCCTATTAGAGTTGCAAGAAGTATTCCTTACACAGCATTGTATACTGTAAGAACATTGGCAAAACCCTCTTAGAACAGCTATACAAGCGGAATGGGCACACCTAATAGGACACTTCAGTCATTTAAGAGGTTGTATAAGGGCTGCAGGTAACAGTTATACAACAAAAGTGTAAGCCTCTTGCAGACGCTATAGGACATTTGCGTCGGTGGAAGATTCAGCTTCTGTCAACTATACAACTATTCTGTTACGTGATTCTACTTTATTGCAACGAAATTATTTCTTATGTATTGTATAGACGAAGTGAAGAATATCCCGGAAAAAGCGTGCAATATTCTAAGGGCGTAGCGCCCTTAGGGGACGTTTGTCGACCTATGTTTATATAAAGTTTTCTTCCTATTTTAAGCTCTAGAAACCGCTGGTAGAAGCTGCATACTTTTTTCGGGACACCTTGTATATATTTTAAATGACTACATACTTGACATACATTTCGGCTTAGGATGCCCTTAGACAGCTCCGTGACACAGTCAGTGCTATCGAGTGCACTCAAACTCGCTGAGCTACGGGCTGCCAGAATACATCCGCTCACGTCCTACAATCTTGCAATCAAGTGATATAGGAGCATTTGTATTGCGTGCAAATTTATCCTTAAAACCAATCAATTCTGCAACTATTCACATAAGAATCGTAAACTAATGTGTTTTTCGCAAAACGTCGCGTCAGTCCAGTTTGTGGTTTGCGTTGTTCTCCGCTATAAACTCACGGCAAAGCGGATATTCTCGGACTAGCTGTAGCTGAGTGGCCCAATTGCGGCTAGTCAGAGAAAAGCTGATGTATTCTGGCAGCTCATAACTGAGCTATAGTTGTTTATGAAGGATTAAGTTAAGCTTTCTTTTTGATAATATTGTTGATTTTCTGTAAGTATATGTTTTAAGTTTAATTAAGCAAAACTTACCGTTTGTATCTCATTGTTAATTTTATGATCCTTACATTAATCGTATTTGTTAAAGTTTGTTATTTATTGTACTGTACGTTGCACAAAGAATATCTGTTAAATAAATTCTCTACTAAAACCTAATATCCATTTCAGTTTCTTCAGTACCTATTCAAAATACAAATGCGAGAAGTTTAGTTCTTCATGTTTTGTATGCAATCAATTCCAAATTATGAAATATGTTTTTTTTATAGCATAGCAGCCGCGCAGGTAAACCCTAAATACCAGGGAACCGCGGCTGATTAACTTAGAGGTCATTAGGTTTCTAATTATTTATGAATGAAATCATATTTTAATATCGCATTGTTATTATCCCATTGCCTGTTGTTACACTAGGTAGAGATCGGAACAACAAAATCAACTATAGCTGTAATGGATTATATCCATAACCAGTCCAATATGACAATCACTAAATTGTCCAAACGGATGTGGAAATGTGAATTATTAAAGCTGTCACACGAAATGGAAATAGATTTGCATCTGAGTGCAATTTTCTGTAGTTTATACATATTCTACATCGTTATGAACTGTTTGAAGCCCGTGAAATTTGTCGTTTGATATCCACAGGGGAAATTGAAACAAATTTTCCCTCAATATACACTTTTCGCAAAAATAAAGGCAGCATGAAACATTGAAATGGACATGCCAGCTTTCCGTCTCTGTAACCACTACCAACCGCAGACAGCACTGTTTCATGCTCTCTAGCAACTCATCAGTGTGGTATGACCACCCCTCAAGTATCATGTAATTTGTTTCTTATTAGAGTCCACACAAATGTTATATGTTATAAACTATTATTTCTACAAATTCTGACCAAACCCAAATACACTTTGATCATACTAATACAATATGTCAATTTACTGGCACCTTCACATATCAATATTTCGGTTTGTACGAGAATAACATAAGAAATATAGGATTTTGAAGAAGAGATAAATATTATGATGTTCTGCCGTTTGTGAGACTTCTCAAAGTCAATACGAAATATTTTTACGATGCTGTTGATCTACGGTTTGTTTGATGTTTAAAAATTCAATTTAGAAGACAAACACAGATGTTCATAAATATTTGCAGTTGCATTAGGGAAGGCAAGGTTGGATAAAGAAACAAACGCGAACGAGGATTTTTGTGTCAGTGACTGAGCCGAAATAGTTTTTTGAGTTCACGCAGAACCCAAAAATATTATTGTATGTTTCTGTCCAATGAATGGTCATCAGTTCTGATTCTTTAATATACTAAGTGAGATATAAATCCGAACACCCAGTTTATATGGTTTTATTTTAATAAAATGTTGCATAAGTACTTAATGAAGCATAATAAGTAAATGATAAAAATTTCAAAACGATTGCACTGCTTTAAAGCCCTTTGACCTTTAATAATGGGTGGATGCACCCTGATGTGCTACGCATTCTCCAATGCGCCTAGGCATGCTTCTGATCAGGTGGTCAATGTCCTCCTGTAGTATCTCATTCCAGGCAACCACCAACTCCTCTCGAAGTGCTTCTAGAGTCTGAGGAGGACGTTGCAAATTGAGCAATCTCCTACCCATCATATCCCACACGTGCTCAATTGGGGATAAGTCGGGAGATCTTCGTGGCCATGGTAACAATGTGACATCATTATGTTGAAAGAAGTCTATTGTGACTCTTGCAACATGTGGTCGGGCATTATCTTGTTGGAAAGTTGGATTTGCCAGGGTGTCAAGATAGGGTAAAAGATGGGGTTCTAGAACTTCGTGGATATAACGCTGCGCGTTCATATTACCTCTGATGAAGATTAAAGGTGACCTGGAACCATAAGCTATATCACCCCAAACCATAACTCCAACAGTGTGATGAACATGTCCTTCAACAAAAAACTGTGGATTCCTCCTTTCACCACGTCGCCTTCTAACCCTGGCACGACCATCGTGCATGCCTAAACAAAATCGAGACTCGTCACTAAAGACAATACTGTTCCATTCCTGATCCCAGAGTGACCATTGTCTGCACCACTCAAGGCGATTACGTCGGTGTTCTCTAGTTAAAGGGAGGACCCAGTG
This sequence comes from Acanthoscelides obtectus, assembly GCA_963669975.1. Lineage (NCBI taxonomy): Eukaryota > Metazoa > Arthropoda > Insecta > Coleoptera > Chrysomelidae > Acanthoscelides > Acanthoscelides obtectus. The sequence continues at coordinate 72,270,778 of CAVLJG010000009.1, forward strand.
TGGCCGGTATGAAAACAAGCCAAAACTTCTCATTCTTTTTTCGGGACACTCTGTATACTCGTACATACAGTAGATATGCCCACATATATGCTATTTTTTTGACTTTATTATAAATTTATATATCTACTCTTCATGGAAAACTACTATGACTTGCTTTTTTATCTTTAGTTTCATAATAAAACGGTAAGAAACCTTAAGGCGGCCTAATTCGACCTAGGTACCTCAGCATGACCTTCCATCCTGACTACAGACTATGAGATTTTGGAGACAAACAAATCATGGACTTGCTCCTTCTACCTAGTCTGTATTCGTTGCTGTGACCTACCTCAATAACTTCTTTGTAATGCAACTTATGCATCATATGGCCGCTAAACCATTCAGACAGTAATCAGTTCATTAATAGGCGACACCACGGATTCCATGGTGCCGCAATTACTACAATGTAAATTTTTATGCGATCATAACATCAACGTATCCTGTATCTAAGCGACAATATCCATATCCTTAATGCATTATCGCTGTCTAGAATAGCCATTAGATATCTGTAGTCTATACGTCGACGTAAGTGACGGAGTTCAGAGACTCATGAACATTTTATTTATATTAAATGACTCTTATCGTTTCAGTGAACAGTTGATTGCTGTTTGAATCGACATTGAGCATTTCGGAGGTAAAGGCTGCAGTCTATTTTTCAACCTGTCACAGCAAAATTTGTTCAAAGTGGTTCAGTCATAGAGTCTCTATGACCATTAATAAAGCTCTACGACAACGCAGCACATTGACAATTCCAAGAACAAACATTATCATAAGAACAGATGCTCCAATATTTATTTTACTACGATGACTTTAAATTAAGTGATGAGACTGTTTTTTTATCCCAATATACTAAGTGACATATAAATCCGAACACCCAGTTTAAATGGTTTTATTTTAATAAAATTTTGTATAAGTACTTAATGAAGCATAATAAGTAAATGATAAAAATTTCAAAATGATTGCACTGCTTTAAAGCCCTTTGACCTTTAATAATGTGTGGATGCACCCTGATGTGCTACGCATTCTCCAACGCGCCTAGGCATGCTTCTGATCAGGTGGTCAATGTCCTCTTGTGGTATCTCATTCCAGGCAACCACCAACTCCTCTCGAAGTGCTTCTAGAGCCTGAGGAGGACGTTGCAAATTGAGCAATCTCCTACCCATCATATCCCACACGTGCTCAATTGGGGATAAGTCGGGAGATCTTGGTGGCCATGGTAACAATGTGACATCATTATGTTGAAAGAAGTCTATTGTGACTCTTGCAACATGTGGTCGGGCATTATCCTGTTGGAAAGTTGGATCTGCCAGGGTGTCAAGATAGGGTAAAAGATGGGGTTCTAGAACTTCGTGGATATAACGCTGCGCGTTCATGTTACCTCTGATGAAGATTAAAGGTGACCTGGAACCATAAGCTATAGCACCCCAAACCATAACTCCAACAGTGTAATGAACATGTCTTTCAACAAAAAACTGTGGATTCCTCCTTTCACCACGTCGCCTTGTAACCCTGGCATGACCATCGTGCATGCCTAAACAACATCAAGACTCGTCACTAAAGACAATACTGTTCCATTCCTGATCCCAGAGTGACCGTAGTCTGCACCACTCAAGGCGATTACGTCGGTGTTCTCGAGTTAAAGGGAGGACCCAGTGTGGCCGGTATGAAAACAAGCCAAAACTTCTCATTCGTCGGTAAACACTTCGCATGCCAATAGGTATTCCGTGTTCTGCAAACCATTCATTTGCAATGGACCTGGTAGTGGAAAAACGGTGGTCCCTTAAGGCCAATAATCTTAGGCGGCGATCTTCACGGTCTGTTGTTCTACGGCGGCGTCCAGTGCCCCTTGCTCTTTGCGTACGGCCTTCTCGAAGCCATGCCTGACAACACCTAACCACAGTGTCTACGCTTCTTTGCACTCTAACTGCAATTGCCCGAAAAGAAAGTCCAGCTTCCCGAAGTCCCACTATACGGCCCCATCAAACTCACTAAGTTGACGAAATCGTACAGGTCTCCGTACTCTAGGCATCGTAACCGATCGTAAAGGATGTCAAGAACCAAAATCCGCCAACGTTGATTCTTTACTGCGGCTGAAATATTCATTTTTAGAGCGTTAGTGAATTAAAAAAAAGCAGTATAAAAACCGGAATGTTCAACTGATAAGGCTGAAAATTTTTTCACTTGTTATTTACAGTAAGATAAATACATTCACCAACTTTTATTAAAATAAAACCATTTAAACTGGGTGTTCGGATTTATATGTCACTTAGTATATAATTACAATTCTATATTATCACCCTCGAAGTAACTTTCTTCTGAAGCCAGACAGCGCTGGATACGGTTGTTCCACTGTTCTAAAATGTGTTCCCTTGACGTCATTTTTCAACTTCGGGAAGAGAAAAAAGTCACAAGGTCTCAAATCAGGCGCTTAAGGAGGCTGGGGAGCCACAGGAGCCATTTTACGGACAACCACATCACTCGAACAAGTTCAAACTTGTACTGAAAGCCGATCACATGTTCCCTTGCCTCTCCTCCAAGCTTGGCACCTCCAGTGTTGCCATATCGAACGCAACGTTGCCAGTCTCATCAATTAATTTAAAGACCTCGTATAACCTGACATGGTTAATATACTAAGTGACATATAAATCCGAACACCCAGTTTATATGGTTTTATTTTAATAAAAGTTGGTGAATGTATTTATTTTACTGTAAATAACAAGTGAAAAATTTTTCAGCCTTATCAGTTGGACATTCCGGTTTTTATACTGGTTTTTTTTAATTCACTAACGCTCTAAAAATGAATATTTCAGCCGCAGTAAAGAATCAACGTTGGCGGATTTTGGTTCTTGACATCCTTTACGATCGGTTACGATGCCTAGAGTACGGAGACCTGTACGATTTCGTCAACTTAGTGAGTTTGATAGGGGCCGTATAGTGGGACTTCGGGAAGCTGGACTTTCTTTTCGGGCAATTGCAGTTAGAGTGCAAAGAAGTGTAGACACTGTGGTTAGGTGTTGTCAGGCATGGCTTCGAGAAGGCCGTACGCAAAGAGCAAGGGGCACTGGACGCCGCCGTAGAACAACAGACCGTGAAGATCGCCGCCTAAGATTATTGGCCTTAAGGGACCGTTTCTAAAGTACCAGGTCCATTGCAAATGAATGGTTTGCAGAACACGGAAGACCTATTGGCATGCGAAGTGTTTACCGACGAATGAGAAGTTTTGGCTTGTTTTCATACCGGCCACACTGGGTCCTCCCTTTAACTCGAGAACACCGACGTAATCGCCTTGAGTGGTGCAGACAACGGTCACTCTGGGATCAGGAATGGAACAGTAGATATTGTCTTTAGTGACGAGTCTCGATTTTGTTTAGGCATGCACAATGGTCGTGCCAGGGTTAGAAGGCGACGTGGTGAAAGGAGGAATCCACAGTTTTTTGTTGAAAGACATGTTCATCACACTGTTGGAGTTATGGTTTGGGGTGCTATAGCTTATGGTTCCAGGTCACCTTTAATCTTCATCAGAGGTAACATGAACGCGCAGCGTTATATCCACGAGGTTCTAGAACCCCATCTTTTACCCTATCTTGACACCCTGGCAGATCCAACTTTCCAACAAGATAATGCCCGACCACATGTTGCAAGAGTCACAATAGACTTCTTTCAACATAATGATGTCACATTGTTACCATGACCACCAAGATCTCCCGACTTATCCCCAATTGAGCACGTGTGGAATATGATGGGTAGGAGATTGCTTAATTTGCAACGTCCTCCTCAGACTCTAGAAGCACTTCGAGAGAAGTTGGTGGTTGCCTGGAATGAGATACCACAGGAGGACATTGACCACCTGATCAGAAGCATGCCTAGGCGCGTTGGAGAATGCGTAGCACATCAGGGTGCATCCACACATTATTAAAGGTCAAAGGGCTTTAAAGCAGTGCAATCATTTTGAAATTTTTATCATTTACTTATTATGCTTCATTAAGTACTTATACAAAATTTTATTAAAATAAAACCATTTAAACTGTTTGTTCGGATTTATATGTCACTTAGTATATAATATTACAACAAAGTTTGCAAAAAATACTAAAATCGCAGGCGCAGATCATACAGATGCCACAGCTATTGTCGGTCCCTTTGATCTTCGTGCCCTCAACCCTTTGGCACGTTACCTACCTAACCCCATAGGCGTCCGGAGGAATTTTTGCCAGGGTAACCACCCTCATTAGTCTGACATCACGAGTGGCATACGTCAAACAACAGAATAACGAGATGGATCATTTGACCACATGCACTTAGGCAAGATAGTTGTTGGAAAGCTTTTTTTATTGAATACAACCAAAGACAGTAGAACTAAATAAATCGGATATCCGTAAATGTCACAATAACAGTTAACAGCAACGGGAATCCTACCAAACGCATAGGACTCAAGTTGAGATTTTTGACAGGCTACACTATTGCTCTGTGTTGCAGGGTTGTCGAAGAACTATTTCCAGACGCCTCTTACTTCCCACGCTACTGGAGAGGAAGTATTCTGTTCTCGAAAAATTTCGAAAGTCACATATGTGTTTTAGATGTTACATGGCATGTACGAGGGAGTACCCAAATGTAACGGAAAGCGAGTGATTCTTTTTTATTAAAAGATCTTTTTCATTTCGCCGAAAACGTGACGACAGATTATCGAGAGCATCGCGCGGCTGAGATATTTTATTTCTCCTTGGGAAAATCAGACGCGGAAACTATTGTACTACTTAGGGAAATGCTGCCCTAAGTAAAACCAGAGTCTGCGAGTGGCTTTCAACGTCAAGGAGTGACAAAAACGTCGACAAAATCAATGCTCTCGTTGATTTGAAGATCGTCGTTGAATGACTGATCAACTTTGTAAGACGTCTGAAATATCAATCAGAGGAGTTTATCCAAAGATTTGCACATGAGGAGGGTTGCCCCTCGCCTTCTCACAGACGAGAAAATAACCGTCGATTTCAGGCATGTTCTCAGATTCAAAATCATCTCAAAGACGACCCTGCAGGTTTTTTCATGACAATTACTGGTCGCGAATCGCGGCTCTATGGATACAATCCCGAAACAAAGCAGCAATCAAAGTCAGTGAGAGACAGCCCGATCTTCTTGTCACAAAAAAGCTTGCCAATAGAAGTCCGAAATCAAGACAATGCTCGTTCCTGTGGGTCAAACTGTCAACCAGGAATTCTACTTGGACGCTTTAAAAAACCTGAGGGAGAGTATCTCGACGAAAAGGGCACATCTTTGGCGTCCAGCAGTTTTCGACCAAAAACGGCATGACATCGATTGTCCACCGTCCCTACTCACTGGATCTAGCCCGCTATAATTTCTTTTGATTCCCCAGAGTCAAAAGAGACATGAGCGGAAAGCGCACCACTGTGGGCGAAGTAAAACAAAAATGGCGGGGAGGTCTAAAAAACATCTCGATAAGCGAATTTAAAAACTGTTTTGAACAATGAAAGGCTCGTTTGGAGAGGTACATTGTGGTTAAAGTAGAATACTTTGTAGGAGATCAAAATTTAGTGTAAAAATATTAAGAAATAAGGAAGTTATGACTAAATTCCCGTTTTTTCTATCCCCCTCGTACACCACAGAAAACAATGTCACTCGTTTTCGCTGGTCTGTCTGTCGATCTGTCTATTGGTCTAACTGTTCGCTAGTCTCTAATTTAACTGGAAAAGTACCGCCTCTGGTAGATGCTGGGTGGATTGAGTAGCTCAGTGACTGCCAGTGCCGGTCCCAAGCCCGGATAAAGGAGGAGGGTTGTAGCGGCGGGTTGGCTCCCCGCCCTGTGGAAAAAAAAGCGTTGCTAAAAAACCCATACAGCAGCCTCGGAATTCGGACGGATTACACGGAAAACGACAAAAGCAAAGAAAACGGTTAACGAATATTGGATGCTGGAATATACAAGGACTAAACACTAAAGATGATCAAGTATTTAGAGAACTCCACACATACGACATCGACATAGCAGTACTCAGCGAAACAAAGAAGAAAGGACAAGGAAACAGCTACAAAGATGAGTACATATGCTTTTGGAGTGGAGTAGAAAAATCGAAACGGGCCAAAGCTGGTGTAGCTATTGCAATAAAAAAGGTCATGGAGAAGTTCATAATGGACTGGAACCCAGTTGACGAAAGGATCATAACGGTTGACATGAAAATAAAAGGAAGAGAAATTAAAATATTCGGTATCTACGTGCCCACAGACGACTCAGATACAAACACAAAAGACAAATTTTTTGACAAACTCTCTGAGGAATTAGATAAGACGAAAAATAGACAAGAAATAGTCTTGATAGGTGACCTGAACGGAAGAGTGGGCAAAGCTCTTGACAGTAAAATAATTGGACAACACGGAGAGGAAGTAGTCAATGAAAACGGAACCAGATGGATAGAGCTTTGTGAACAACACTCGTTAAGAATCTTAAACGGATTTTTCCAACACAAAGACATACACAAATATACTTGGACTCAAAAAACAAAAAACTTGAAATCAATTATTGACTATGTCGTGATTAAACAGGACACTTCCATAATACCCTATGATGTAAAAGTTTGGAGAGGAGCTGAGTGCGGTTCAGATCACCTGCTAGTAAAAGCACCCATTGAAATTATTTACAATAAACATCTCATATATCAAGAACAAAATAACAATGGAAAACCCACAAAGCGATATAACATAGACAGCTTAAGGGATGAATCCACCAGTTTCCTTTACAAACTACGTTTAGCACAAAAACTGCACTAGAAGCCCTTGGTGTTAAAGATAGAACGGAACACAAAAATTCTTGGTGGACGGACGATTTAACCCAACTGGTAGAAGAAAAGAAAAACTTATATCTTAAATGGTTAACTACAAAAGACGATGAAGATCGAAAAAGCTATAATCGTTTTAAATATATAGTAAAAAAAGAAATTAAAAAAATAAAAAAATAAAAAACAAAACATGGGAAACCAAATGTGCTGAAATTAGCTCAATGGTAGGAGGATCTAGGTCTAGAGAAGCTTGGCGAACTATAAATGGTCTTAAAACAAACACGAATGAAAGAAGAAAAATAAATCCCATAAAAATAGAACAGTGGAAAGACTACTACAATAATCTACTGGCAGAACAACGTGGAGAGTATTTAGACACGCAACTAGATATAGATCAAACGGGAGTTAACAGAGTAGATACCATTCAATTAGAAGAAATAAAAATAGCATTACAAAAAATGAAAAATAATAAAGCTCCGGGACCGGGGGATTTGCCTATCGAGTTAATTAAACACGCCACCACAAGAACGCACGAGCTACTTTCTGTAATTTTTAACAAGTGCCTGGAAGGGGAAACGATTCCCAGAGATTGGAGGAGCCCTTACATAAATTCCATTTATAAAAAGTTAAACAGGAGTGACTGTAGTAATTATCGGGGTATTAGTATTACATCGTCCATCGGAAAGCTGTACGAAAGAGTCCAAACAGCCCGAATAGAAGACGAAGCCACGGAAATTGAAGAACAAAGTGGATTTCGACCTGGGCGATCCTGTGTCGACAACATATTTACAATAAAACAACTGACAGAAAAGAGATTAGCAAGAGGAATGGAGCTACACGCTACTTTTATAGATCTCCGCAAGGCATTCGACTCCGTCCCTTTGCAGAAATTATGGATCGCAATGAAAGAAGCAGGCATAAATAGCAAATACATAAACGCCGTAAAAGCAATGTATAGAGAAAATCAAGTGGTCGTTAAAGTCGGAAATCAAATTTCTGAGGCTTTCCCACAAACAAAAGGTGTTAAGCAGGGCTCCTGCCTCTCTCCAACCCTGTTTAAAATTTATCTCTGCAGCGCTTTAAAACAGTGGATAAGAAAGTGCAGCCCCATGGGGATATGGTTAGAGGACTTTCACTTGTATACAATCCTCTTTGCAGATTATCAGGTAGTCTTTGCAGAAGACCAGCAAGACATGACTTACATGATAAACAAACTTATAGAAGAATTCACTAAATGGAGTTTGGAGATAAATATACAAAAGACACAATACATGACTATAGGAGGCACAGGACAAGACATCGAAACAAAAATCGGAAAAATAGAAAACGTGTGGACAGTACCAGTACCTAGGAGTTACAATAGATGAAAGCGGAAAGGATAATAAAGACATACTAAGGAAAATAGGAAAAGGAAAAAATATGATTAAAGCACTACATCCGATCTTGTGGAGTAAGAACCTAACAACAGCGTGGGTTGTAGATAAAAATATGTCACAAAAGCTTCTCTCAACCGAAATGATGTACTGGAGAAGATGTTCCGGTTTAACTTTACTTGACCATGTTAGAAATGAGACCATCAGAGAAAGAATGGAAGTCGAAAATTACAATAATGGACGATATAACAGAGAGGCAGTTAAAATGGTATGGACACCTGCAACGAATGAACGAAGAAAGGATACCATTAAGGGTTTGGAAATGGACACCAGCACAAAGAAATAAACCAGGAAGACCACGAAGGAAATGGATTTCAAACATCCATACCGCAATGGAAAGTAGAGGACTACACGAAGGAGACTGGAACGATAGGATACGATGGCGTATGGGTTGCGAGAAGTGACCTTAGGTTGCAGAAACTCGCCATATATATATATATATACCGCAGGAGTATTACGAAGCTTGAAAAGTGACATTATGCCGGTTTTTAAGACAACATCTGGATTTTCTTAAAAGATGTTAACTAGGATCTAGCTGTCGTTTACTTGAAGCTCAATTGTAACAGGCGCGGTATTTACTATTAGCACACTATCAGCTATCTAGTCAACAAGTGGACATTTTGTCGTTTTTTTGACATTATATACAGGGTTTGTCCGGAAAGTAATAGAACTCATTTCCATCCGCCATGACCGTACTTTGGAGCGAGCGCGCACCGACTGGATTCGGTAGAGGGCATGCCTAGCTAACGAATGAGCGGCTGGTCAGTTGTCTCCGAGCACTTGGAGAGTCAGGACAGGCATTTTCGCGCGACGTGTTTCTGTGAGTGGTGCAAGCCGAAAATGCAGCGTTCGTTAGAGCAAAGGTACGCGATTAAATTCTGTGTGAAACTCGGTAAATCTGCGACAGAGACGTTTGATATGATCAAGCAGGCTTACCCAGGTGTTGCTTTAGCAAGAAGTGGTGTGTTTCGGTGGTACCAGGCCTTTTTGGAGGGCCGGGAAGAGGTCGCTGATGAAGACCGTGCTGGAAGACCTTGGACAAACACCGATAATGTGACTCGTGTGCGCAAAGTTTTGAACTCAGACCGTCGACTAAGTATTCGTTCAATTGCCCAGATGTTAAATTTACCAAAATCTGTGGTTCATGACATTGTGATACAGCATTTGAACATGCGCAAGGTGTGCGCGAAGATTGTCCCGAAAGTGCTCACTGATGACCAGAAATTTCGGCGAGTGGAAGTGTGCCAAGAAAATTTGAACATGTATGAAAGTGCCCCCCAATTTTTGAATAACGTAATCACAGGTGACGAGTCGTGGATCTTTGAGTATGATCCCGAAACAAAGAGGCAATCTTCCGAGTGGCACACGACGGCGTCTCCTCGCCCAAAAAAGGGAAGAATGAGCAAATCCAAAGTGAAAACGATGCTCATTGTCTTTTTTGACATCAAAGGCATCGTCCACCATGAATTTGTTCCTCCTGGACAAACCGTCAACGCCAAGTTTTACGTGGAAGTGCTCAGGAGACTCAAACGAAGGGTCAGTCGAGTCCGACAAGACATCGCAGCCGACTGGAAGTTGAACCACGACAACGCCCCGGCTCACTCCGCCTTCCTTGTGAACAGCTACCTGACAAGGCCGGTATACCAACGCTTCCGCATTTTGAGACGACAGAGGGGATCCAAGCAGCATGCACCGCAGCTCTCAAGGCTATTCCGGAGAATGCCTTCCGTGACGCCTTCAATGCTTGGAAATCGCGCTGGCAGCGCTGCATCAACGCAGAAGGAGCCTATTTTGAAAGATCTTAAAAAATTTTAACGATTAGCTCAACAGATTTTTTTAAATCGACTCGGTCCTATTACTTTTCGGACAAACCCTGTAGGTTTTTTACTTAATAACCCTGCCGGTCGGATTTTGACGAAATTTTGACACAAGGGTTACCACTATGCCCAGGTAGACAAATTAAATAGGTTTTGAAAATCGATCCAATGACAGAGGAGCTCGGGGAAAACTATGAAAATAAAAGTCTCTCAAACTTCGTTTATTATGCTTTTACGGGAAATGAAGAGGCGACCTACTTGACGCCATTTTTTCACGCTATGACGGTGGATGCCGTATGGATACAAAATACCAAAGTGAACGCTTCTCAATCTGTTAAAGTTCTTACGAAACTTTGAGAAAACTTAGTCGGTTTTGAGCACTGATAAAATGATTGAACCACAGCCAATAAAGTTTCTGCCTTCCTCCACTAACCCATCTGGAAAACAATAAACATTGCAAAGAACAAAACAAAGTAGGCGTTATGTGTTCGCTCAAACGAAATAACTATCGTGTCAAATAAGCGCTAGTCTGGGTGGTCTACAAGCTCGTTCACGCGCTCACCCTGCACTTAAAAAAAAAGACGCCCGGCAAGGGCAATTTTTCTAAAGATATTTATGGCCTGTATTGCTCCCCGACGTGGAGCTGAGAAAAAGCTGTTACACTATGAATAGTAAATTAAAAGATGGCTCCAGGCTTCAGGTAAGGATTAATAGACCTGTTACGTGTTTAAAGTTATCGAAAAGAACTGTTTAGGAAGATTTATCTGCTAGATAAGGGTTAGATGAGATTTCTCGGTAGAGCTAGATGCTTATCTTTCGGAAGCTACAAATTCAGTTAAGGGCTTAAAGGCGTTTTTAAATTTATGTGTCACTAGAGACCAAAGTGGGAGTGGGTAATAAATATTTAATAGGCAGGCGCTTTGTATGATAAGATGTATATGGTAATTAATGAGAATAATTAAGATTTCTTAGATAACCTCGCAGAGTTGAGATGGTTTTGGGATGTAGTAATTATTGGAACTTAATTATCTGATTTGTATAAAATAAATTTAGTCTTGACAGAGCGCCTAATTTATTAAATATTCCAAATACACCTTAGGACGTTAGATAGCGGTTATATTACAATCAAGACAAAAAATATTAGACTGGAGAAAAAAATCAATCAGAAAAATACAGTGTTTTTTTTATTATTTATTTCCACGAGAAATATACTAAGTGACATATAAATCCGAACACCCAGTTTAAATGGTTTTATTTTAATAAAAGTTGGTGAATGTATTTATCTTACTGTAAATAACAAGTGAAAAAATGTTCAGCCTTATCAGTTGGACATTCCGGTTTTTATACTGCTTTTTTTTAATTCACTAACGCTCTAAAAATGAATATTTCAGCCGCAGTAAAGAATCAACGTTGGCGGATTTTGTTTCTTGACATCCTTTTCGATCGGTTACGATGCCTAGAGTACGGAGACCTGTACGATTTCGTCAACTTAGTGAGTTTGATAGGGGCCGTATAGTGGGACTTCGAGAAGCTGGACCTTCTTTTCGGGCAATTGCAGTTAGAGTGCAAAGAAGTGTAGACACTGTGGTTAGTTGTTGTCAGGCATGGCTTCGAGAAGGCCGTACGCAAAGAGCAAGGGGCACTGGACGCCGCCGTAGAACAACAGACCGTGAAGATCGCCGCCTAAGATTATTGGCCTTAAGGGACCGTTTCTCCACTACCAGGTTCATTGCAAATGAATGGTTTGCAGAAACGGAAGACCTATTGGCATGCGAAGTATTTACCGACGAATGAGAAGTTTTGGCTTGTTTTCATACCGGCCACACTGGGTCCTCCCTTTAACTTGAGAACACCGACGTAATCGCCTTGAGTGGTGCAGACAACGGTCACTCTGGGATCAGGAATGGAACAGTATTGTCTTTAGTGACGAGTCTCGATTTTGTTTAGGCATGCACGATTGTCGTGCCAGGGTTAGAAGGCGACGTAGTGGAAGGAGGAATCCACAGTTTTTTGTTGAAAGACACGTTTATCACACTGTTGGAGTTATGGTTTGGGGTGCTATAGCTTATGGTTCCAGGTCACCTCTAATCTTCATCAGCGGTAACATGAACGCGCAGCGTTATATCCACGAAGTTCTAGAACCCCATCTTTTACCCTATCTTGACACCCTGGCAGATCCAACTTTCCAACAAGATAATGCCCGACCACATGTTACAAGAGTCACAATAGACTTCTTTCAACGTAATGATGTCACATTGTTACCATGGCCACAGGAGGACATTGACCACCTGATCAGAAGCATTCCTAGGCGCGTTGGAGAATGCGTAGCACATCAGGGTGCATCCACACATTATTAAAGGTCAAAGGGCTTTAAAGCAGTGCAATCATTTAGAAATTTTTATCATTTACTTATTATGCTTCATTAAGTACTTATACAAAATTTTATTAAAATAAAACCATTTAAACTAGGTGTTCGGATTTATATGTCACTTAGTATATGTCTGCCTAAGGTGACCGGAAAACAAAAATGTGCAAAAGCAGAGGTTCTTCATAATTATTGACTCTAGCCAAAATAAAATTTGTTCACTACAGAAAAACCATTGAGGAGCCGAAAAGCCTACAAAAACGAAGGTTGGGAGAAATAGTTTTGCTTTTTATGCATAACGTAGCAGAACCTAAGCTCAAGAATAAAGTACAGAAGAATTAGGAGTAAGAAAATTAGTTTCTCGTTGGATAACCCACCTGTTGACAGAAGAGCAGGAAGCAGCCAGGGTTAATTGGTGTCAAAAAACGCTTGACCGTTTATTTACTGTTATGAACCAGAAAATAAACGACAGTCGGCTGTTTGGGTGTTCCAAGGTGAAGAAAAGCCAACAAAAGTCATCCGTTCTCGAAGTGTTTCGAAAAAGATGGTCGCGACATTTGTGTCAAAAGCGGGTCATTATGCAATAATTCCTCTTAATGAGCAAAGAACTGTTAGTCCGATTTGGTATACTACCGTTTGTTTGCCAAAAGTCATCATCGAGCTTCGAAAAAGCAACCCCGAAAGAAGAGTCATCCTCCACCAAGACAATGCAAGCTCGCATACAGCCCAAAAAACAAGGCAGTACTTAACGGAAGAAAACGTGGAATTATTGGACCATCCTCCATATAGTCCCGATCCAAGTCCTAACGATTTCTTTGCTTTCCCGAAAATTAAAAACAGACTGCGTGGTCAAAGGTTCCAGTCACCAGAAGAAGCAGTTGACGCATTCAAAGATGCCGTTTTGGATCTGCCAGCAAACGAGTGGAATAAGTGCTTCGAAAATTGGTTCGAGCGCATGCAGATGTGTATTAATCTTCGTGGAGAATACTTCGAAAAACAATAAAGTCATTTAAAACTACCTACCGTGTTGTTTTATTTCCATATGCAAAACTTAAAAGACATCCCTCGTAATACTTCCCTGGCTTATTTGTGGGGAGTGGGGCAAAAATATGTCACATCCACAAACTACGTTTTTTGATTCTTGTTTTGTTTTTGTAAAAACAAATCGGAAAAATTCAGAATTTAAATTGATACGTTCAATGGATGGTACATCTGCATTTGCTTTTCTGCCCAATAAGAATAATTTTTTACTACGCCTCTGTGACACACCTTCCATCGGTGCATTATGCGCTTTTTAATATCTCATCACCTTGTCGTCTTTTTTTAATGCTCTTCGACGATAACATGTTTTGAGCCCCTACGTGAGAATGTTTACCGTTTTCGTCTATCGTGGGAGGAAGTCCATCTTTTTTCGTTGATTCTGTTTATCCCACGTATCTCGTGTTTTTAATGAGCCAGTTGGTGTGCTTAACAATTCCTTGCGCTGTAATGAAAGCTCTACGTCTCGTCCATACGAACGTAGCTTGTTTTACATAACAATAAAAGTTTGTGTAACAATGTAATCGTATTTTCCGAAGCTCATTTACACACATCCGAAAAACCATTATGTTGATATTTATGCTTCTTGTAAAGCTGTAAACATTCGGATACAAATACATTGATTGAATTTTAATCGATTTGGACCATCTTCAGGGATTTACAGTTCAACATATGGTGAGCAATTTCAAAACTGGACCTTAAATGGTGAAATACTGTAACATTAATTATATTAGATATACAGTAATGGACAAAAGTATATAGACAAATATGAATATTTACCTAAATACCTTTAGAAAACGAATTCATACTTCACTGTTCGATAAACAAATGAGTTATTAGTAGAAAAAATAGATTCCTTGTTTTTACATTATCTGCGATGAACACAATACAAGTGGGGACAAAAATTTGTAGACAAATTATTTTCAACATTAGTTTCGTACAGTTTCGTGTCGGAAGAGGATTAGTTTGTGTTCATCAAGTATTGTGGAATAAGTTGAGTGATTTTAACACCATGCGGCGTGGTCCAGAAACTTCTTTCGATGTGAAAACTAAGATCATTGAGTTATACAAAGATGGTCAACGTCAAGTCGACATTGCCAAAACTTTGAAGCTGAAGCGTAAAGCAGTTTGGGCAATATTGAACAAATATAAACAAAAAGGTATCTTGGAAGTATCTAAGAGAAGTGGTCGGCCTAGAAAACTAAATGCTAGATCAGTTAGATTTAGGGCCTATTTCACCAACATTAATATTATGGACCAATAGGAAAATTCCTTATCGAAATGCAATTCGACGGAAGCTGTCAAAGGTCTCAGAATATGTTGAATATTGAATAAAATCGTGAAAATTCGACTGTATTATAAACAAGACCACTTTTTGATTCCAACATGATGCTTTTGTACAGAGAAAACAGGACAACTTTCATGTATCTTGATTTATGTTATAGGTGTACATTTGACTATCAGTTATCCCCTCAGCGAATGGGAATGCGAGAAATAATAGGTCGATTTTCTAGCTGTTAAATTTGGCAGTAGGTTTGGTCGTTTGTTAATTCATGGCAATCTCGAAATTTGTTAAGTTCAATATACTGTGTGTATATGTGATCATTATAGCTACACATACCTGTTGAATTGTGCGGATTTGCAAGAAAATAGAATATAAAATGTATTCCAACAATTCCACATCTCTCTTTACATCATAATAGTAATCATGGGTTAATGAATTTCTTCAAAGCAGTCAAAACAGTATGGTCGTCCCCATCCTAAGACACCGATATGTGTAAAACATGTTAATCCCTACATCTCCGAGGTGCCTAATGTAATTACTGTAGACATAGACCTAAAATTATTAGTAATTACTGAAAAATAAGAGCTAAAAAGAATTATCAATAGTGATAAAATATTGGTGGTTAAGATTTTTGACTGGTGACTGGTGGGGATGCAATATAGGGATGGCGACGATAGACGATACATTGATGTATCGAAAACATCGATGCATCGGACGTAGAACATCGATCTTTACGCATCGATGATTTTATGACGATATATCGATATCGAGAGAAATCATAAACATCCGTAACCGTATACCCGAGTCGATCCTTAACTGTGCTACCAACTCTAAGCGAGGACTGGTAGCTTCGAAATTGAAAAGCCAGAAAGCTATGTAGGTGTTTAGTAGTATTTGAATATTATCATTACAGACGAGCACTGAGCCACTGAGTGGCCACTGAGCACTGTAGTCTTTTATTCATTCTGTACTTCCCCAAGGGATAGAATAAAATAGACTGAAAACAGCGCGTCTAATGATTTTCAGTTCTCAGAGAAAGATTTTCCCCTGCCAGCCCTTGACATCGTTTCGAAATATGAAATTCTGGAAACACTATAAAAATAAAAATGACTACACAAAGCCTACTTACCTATTTCAGACAAAAACAAAAACAACTGCCACATAACGATTGTCACCTTGACATCATTCTGCAATCTGTCAAAGTAGTGATGGACGTGCCTGCTGCACGGTATCAATATTCGATAAAATATTTTTCTTTCTACCATGAATGCGTGGGAAAAACAAAACAAGGAGATATCTAAAATAAGGAGTTATTGAAGGCCTAAAATAGCCAGGCGCTAATAATTCCTGGCCGTATTTGAATATCTAAGCAGGCCCAGTAAAACGAAAATAAGGCTTGGAATTAATAAAGTTTATTTCGACAGTTGGCAGAGTTTGCTCCACTGGGACGAAGTGTTGACGGATCCCACAGAATTATGTGTCACTTGTCGATATGGCTAGTTTTAAAACATCAGGAGATAATCAGCTGTTATTCAAATCAGTGTATATGTTTTGTGATTCAAATAACGACTAATATAAATATATCCCAGAATATGTACTCTGTGAATATAGTGTGGATGTTTGTTAAGTTCCTGAACAGCGAAAAATATTCAGCTTTATGGATGTATGGATATGAAAAAACCAGAATGGTTTTGTGGGAATATCAATCTAAGGTGCCATAATGGTTCTGATGAACAGCAAGTAAATGAATGAATGTTTGGAAACGAGCAATATCTATGAACTTTTTGGTAGAGCCAGTCATCAAGTAGGTGCTTAATGGCTATCATCAAGAGGTTTATAGGAAAAAACACCCAGTAGATGATCTTGAATCAGTAAAATCGCATATCAATTGAAGAAAATAAGATAAATATGAATAAAAAATCAACAATAGTGATTAAATCATGAATTTTATTCAAAAATCAAACATTTGTTTAAATTTTGACTGAATCATATGTAATTTCTTAATATTCAATAAGCTGATGATGTCTCAATGACAAGATGTCATCTCATACTTTGACAGTATTTTGTTTTCAACATTTCATAGCTATTGGTTGCTAAAATTCGTTGATTGGAACTTGAAGCCATTCGCTGTATTTGACGGGCTGTTACCCTATAGGTGGAGAATAACGGACTGTTGTTGGTGAAATTGGCCCTAATAAAAGTAATTTCAATCCGTTTAAAACCCCAAGACAAATAAAACCCGAAATCAAGACAAGGAATTGTCAGTGTTTCTACGAAAACTATAAGTAGAAGATTAAATGATTTGAAGTTATTCGCACGTCGCCCGAGGAAAAACCGTAAGGACCGATTGCAATTTGCACGGTTACATCTTGATTGGAGCATCTGTGACAGGAAGAGGGTATGTTTCAGTGACGAATCCAAGTTCAATATGTTTGGATCAGGTGGTGTTGATTACGTTAGACGTCCTGGTGGACAAAGATTGAGCCCCAAGTACACTTTGCCCACTGTCAAACATGGAGGCGGGTCTGTTATGGTTTGGGGGTGCTTTCCGGGGTTTGGTATGGGACCTTACATAGAATAGATGGCATTATGCATAAGTTTGTATACACAGACATACTAAAGCATGTCATGTTACCCTATATGGAAGACAATATTCCCTTAAGATCCATCTTCCAGCAAGATAATGACCCGAAGCACACTTCAAATCTCGCAAAGAAATTCTTTCTGATGAAAAAATATCAGTTCTCAAATGGCCTTCACAGTCTCCCGACATAAACCCTATTGAAAATCTATGGGAATATTTAGATAAGCAAATACGAGATAAAAATTATTTAGAGCAAAAGTGGAGACAGATTGATGAACCTTATATCAAAAACTTCTAGAATCTATGCCGAGACGATGCCAGGCACAAACATGGTTGGTTTTCTATAATTTAATGAACTTTGCTTCTTTTTTCTATAATTGTTTTGCTTTGTCCATATATTTTTAACCTTCATAGTTCCAGTTTTTTTTCAATTAATTTTTTATTGAAGGGAGACTAATGAATTTATTTATATATAAGTGAGTATTATACTATAACGAATTATGTATACAGGTTGGTGTATTAATAAAACAAGTTAAAAGAGAAATACAGCGCAATATTAATTTGTCTATATACTTTTGTCCATTACTGTATGTCCTATGTCACCATGCTCTTACCGTTTTTAGTCACGTTTATCAAGACAATAAGATCCAGTTGAGAAACTTCCTAACCTGTATTAATTTTGAAATATGACCCACAAAGAATGATGAACAATAAAAAAAATGGTAATTCAAAATTGAAAAGAATAATAGGGTGAAATGAGAAATAAAATTTACCAAAATTATTGGTAACTTGTAATACTAGAATGTTATCCTGTAGTTTTCCTCCATGTCTCTCAGGTCGAATTGTCAATTGTACTTGAAGAAGAAAAAGTATTTCAACCATATGTGGTTCCATTTAGCTGGCAGACAAACATGAGAGATTGACACAGTATTTGAAATTCTTGAAGAATATCCACTACCATTTGCTCTTATATTTAGGTTATATCTTTACAACCAGCTAGCAAAGTTTGCGCCGACGACCGATCCACTTTGCCAGCTTTGCTGCTCTAGAGCGATAAAGTTTTTTAAATGGCCTACGCAGTACCCATAGCTCCCGTGCTTTTGCGTAGGGAGTAAGTCACCAGACAGCTTTTTCTTTAAACTGAACTAGTCTAAATCTAGACTCTATTTCAGTAAGATAAACACATTAAACTTGCATTCGCATTAGTCTATCCCACTGACAGATAATCAATGTGATAAAACAATTTAATCGACATCAAATATGTATGAGTTTTGGACTAATGTAGCAACGTCATTGGAGACAATGCCAGAACATGCTCTATTTTTGAACGTAGGCGTAATATATCCACCTTTGTCTGACTCAGTTCTACTTACTGTTTGTGTTGTTTTATTTACAAATGAGTAACTCCTACAGTAGCTAGTGTTTGTTGTTAGATTTTAGGTAAAAAATTAATATAACGATCAATATATTTGAAGCAGATCGCCAACAAGACAAAGAGTCACCTTGTTGTCATTCCAACCTGATTCTTTGCTCTTCTCACCAATCTCTCTGACCTCTGTACAGAAAAGATTCTGCTGATCATCGCCAATTCAAAAAAAATATATATTTGCAACTTCTTTATCTAAGACCGGGCTACAAAGTCCACGCGCGCACAGACCACTTTATGTTGGACGCAATATGGTGTTAACGATGACTGCCCTAATTTTTCGTTGTTAAGTAATGACGCAACAACCGGTGATTCAATAGTACGGTCAATTTATTTTAATTTCCATTGTACCTTAAAACTGCTCTATTTTTTATTTCAACCGGTCCTAGATAATAGTATATTAGACGTCTTGATGGAAGAGTACATGTATGCCGTATTGGACATGTGATCTGTGAGGACAGTAACGGCCTTCTCTACCGTTTTTTTACTACTATATAAATGTTACTATATTTAATTTGATTCGTTTTGAGATATAGCATATCTGAGAATTGCCTTAACATCCGGCAACACTGTCATAATAAAGAGTACGCAATGTCTGCTCACAGAACGGTTTTGCAGCTACATGATAGACAAAGATAGAAGGTAGTATGTATGTCGACACGTCATTCGTTTCCTAATATTTCGAAATACTCGAAGCTATCAAGTAGGGTGAGACGCTCAAGCTGTCAAAATGAAGGGATATACAGGGTTTGTCCGGAAAGTAATAGGACTGAGTCGATTTAAAAAAATTTATTGAGCCAATCGTTACAATTCTTTAAAAACTTTCAAAAATAGGCTCCTTCTGCGTCGATGCAGCGCTGCCAGCGCGATTTCCAAGCATTGAAGGCGTCACGGAACGCATTCTACGGAATAGCCTTGAGAGCCGCGGTGACGGTTTGTCCAGGAGGAACAAATTCATGGGGACGATGCCTTTGATGTCAAAAAAGACAATGAGCATCGTTTTCACTTTGTATTTGCTCATTCTTCCCTTTTTTCGACGAGGAGAGGCCATCCTGTGCCACTCGGAAGATTGCATCTTTGTCTCGGGATGATACTCAAAGGTCCACGACTCGTCACCTGTGATTACGTTATTCAAAAATTGGGGGTCACTTTCACACATTCAAATTTTCTTGGTACACTTCCACTCGCCGCAATTTCTGGTCGTCAGTGAGCACTTTTGGGATCATCTTCGCGTACACCTTGCGCACGTTCGAATGCTGTGTCACAATGTCGTGAACCACAGATTTTGGTAAATTTATCATCTGGGCAATTAAACGAATAATTAGTCGACGGTCTGAGTTCAAAAGTTTGCGCACACGAGTCACATTATCGGTGTTTGTCGACGTCGAAGGTCTTCCTGCACGGTCTTCATCAGCGACCTACTCCCGGCCTTCCAAAAAGGCCTTGTGCCACCGAAACACACCACTTCTTGCTAAAGCAACACCTGGGTAGGCCTGCTTGATCATATCAAACGTCTCTGTCGCAGATTTACCGAGTTTCACACAGAATTTAATCGCGTACCTCTGATCCACCGGACGCTGCATTTTCGGCTTGCACCACTCACAGAAACACGTTGCGCGAAAATGCCAGTCCTGACTCTCCAAGTGCTCGGAGATAACTGACCAGCCGCTCATTCGTTAGCTAGGAACGCCCTCTACCGAATCCAGTCGGTGCACGCACCCTCCGAAGTACAGTCATAGCAGAAGAAAATGAGTCCTATTACTTTCAGGACAAACTCTGTACGAATACAACAATCAACAATAGTACCTTTAGTTATAATATGTATTTACTTGTAGTAAACAGTATTTATCTGTAAGATATAAGAATGGAAAAGGGATTTGATAGCAGTGGCAGCGGCCAATATGTCATAGAGGCTCTCCAGGTGAATGCAACTATCAAGAAAAATTTTTTTGAACCTTGTGTATCAGGGTTTATTAAATAGAATAATTAATTATTATTATTTCGAATTTAAAAGAGTTAAAAATTTATTTTTTTATTATTGCATAAATATTATAAATACATTTTTGGTAATAAAATGTTATTCGTTTTTAAATATATCTATTTTAATAAAGGCGACACATCTAGTTAGTAGTGACAAAAGAATGTTTGTCAGGCGTATAGGGACCCATAGCAGCCTTCTTTACAACCTACACAACTAAATAGTAGAGCGGTCACGGAATGAATATTCGGGTTTCTACCTTCGCGGCTGCTTCATTTAAAAATCTACAGATTAAAAATACCTGCCCGTTTATTTGACGTTAGTTCCGGTTTCCTAGATACAATAAACAGCTCGGAATGAGTTATGATTTTTTCAAATATGCTCGGGATGCCTAACATGAATATTTAATCGAGCCCTGTTGATAGCGATATATCATTCGGCAGTTCGTGATAGGCTTAATGGTTCTGCGGTTATTTTTAAATATCCTTTTACATGCTCTGCCGAACAAATATTTCGGTTGTGTAGCGCATTTTTCCATTGATTATATTTCAAGAGATTTAACGGTAAGATTGTGAGTCTCATCATGCAAATAAAGCAAGTAACTCCTGAAACTTGAAGAAGTTAAATTCAGTGGCGGATTATCCAAAACGTGGTTTAGTTCCTAGCGCCAACTTTTGGATCGACTTTTGCCTTCCGCAAACACTGTTTGCAATGTCATTATCCACTATATCTCTCTGGTCGACAGTTTGACAGTCTCGATACGCTAAGAACAAAATCGTACAGCCCAAATTGCTAGTAATATTCGAAACCAAGCTCTCTGGGTTTCTACATATAAGATGACGTTATATGCAAAAAAACACGCCCTTGTTTCTGAACTCCTAAAAAGATATTCCATGATCGACTAAACCATTGATTCCCAAAGTGGTCTATATCGGCCCCTAGGGGTCTATGACAACCTGCAAGGGGTGTACGTCAGCGAAAAAAAATTTGGGGGTCCATGAAATGAATATGGGGGTCCACGATAGTGGATCTCAACACATACACTGATAGTACCTATTTACTTACATCATACTATCTTATAATATCAAAACATATACATTATTTATAAAAGTACCTATGAGGTAAAAAAATTATTATATATGTTTATAAAATTGTGTAAGTTGTAGGATGTTGGTATTCGCTTTGTGGTCGCAATACATTTTGAACTTGTAAAAACCTGAGAGTCGCAGTCTCAGAGCTTCGCTACCTTGCACTGACTTGTTCAATTCGTCACTCTATAAACACGAATGTGGGACAAATACGTTTATTCGTTTCCTGAATCTTGAAAAGGAAAGTGCTAAGAAAATATTTTAAAAAAATATAAACAGATAGTATATCACACAAATTATAGTGAGTCAGTGTTATTTTGTTTGAGAGTGCTGGAGAAAAGTAAGTACATTATTTTTTATTAAATTTTAGTTTTGTACTAGTTAGCCAATCATAACTTTAGTTATTAGTAGTTAAACATTCAATCATGCAAAATTACACGAGTACTCCTCAATAGTTTCTTTTTGAAAGTTTTAGCAATCGGTAATATAATTACAGTGCAATCTCCGTAATTCGAGCTAATTCTTGCAAGAAGATGTTCGAATTATGGAATGTTTACGGAAAAATCAAAATATATTTTTAATATACAGTACAGTGTTGATTATTTGAAATTTGGCTTCATTCCATCATTACCGGACAAACAATCGCCTATGTGCCTTTTATGCAACAAAGCTTTGGGCAATGACACTATGAAATCATCTAAACTGCAAGATCATCTGAGAAGATGCCACCCTGATAAAACAGAGAAAGATTTGAAATACTTTCAAACACTCAAAGATAAATTTCAGAAGAGACCTACACTGGACAGAATGTTCGCTTCGACGTCACAAAGAAATGATGATGGTTTGCGGGCGTCTTACAATATCTCGTTACTTATAGCAAAATCCGGAAAACCGCATACTATCGGAGAGAAGTTAATTTTTCCAGCCGTTGAAGAGGTTTTAAAAACTGTTTTACACAAACCTGCATCTGCTTTCATCAAAAGAATTCCCTTAAGCAACAATACTGTTGAAGGACGTATTGATGAAATGAGTTCTGATATTGAAAGCTTCTTATGTAATTATTTGCAAACGACCCATTTCTCTATACAACTGGACGAGTCAACTTTACCTGATAATGCAGCATTATTATTGGCATATTTTCGTTTTATTATGAATCAAGAAATCTACGAAGAACTGCTCTTCGCAAGAACTTTGATAACCGACACGAAAGGTGAATCAATATTTCATGTTTTGAAGGATTACTACATTGAAAAAGCAATTCCTTTATCATATATAATATCAGTAGCTACAGATGGAGCACCTGCCATGGTTGGACGTTATCGTGGATTTATAAGCTATTTAAAACAAAATGTGTCAGGGCTGTTAGCAATACATTGCGTTATCCATCGACAACATTTAGTTGCTAAAAATTTGAGTGTTAGATTGCATGAATCACTTCATTTAGTCATTGATGCAGTAAACCGGATCCGAAGCAACGCGTTGAATACGCGGTTATTTGCGCAGTTGTGTGAAGAAAATGACGAACACTTTCATCAATTACTCATTCACACTGAAGTACGCTGGCTATCGAAAGGCTTATGTTTGACAAGATTTTTTGCACTTTTTGAGACTATTTTAGAATTTCAGGATACTAAAGATAAAATTTTAAACGAAAATTTAATGAAGAGGAAAACAGACATCGCCTATTTAACAGACCTGTTTACAAAATTTAATATGGTTAATTTGCAATTACAAGGCGACAGTTTAAATTTGATTAAAACAAAGTCCGTCTTTTCAGTGTTTCTTGCCAGAGTTAAACTAATGAAGCAAAATATTGGACGGGACGAATTTTCTCAGTTCCCCAATTTGTCACAGACAAGCTGCCAGGAAGACGACGTTTCAACTTACGTTCAACATTTAAATGCCCTCTATTCAGATTTTGAATCTAGGTTTGAGGATATTTTGACAATGGTAATACCACCGTGGATAATTAATCCATATGGCGACATAGAAGAAACGAATGTCATAATACTAGAGGAACTGACTGAACTAAGTACAAACGAAGAACTTAAGGTTCAGTTTAAAAACGGATATCAGCAATTCTGGCTGCAAAACAACATACCCGTTACTTATCCCGTATTATGGAATATAGCGAGGACATTTTTAATTTCCTTTCCATCGTCATACCTAGTGGAAAGGGGATTCAGCGCTGTTACCAATCTCCTAACGAAAAAAAGAAACAGACTGGACATCATTAGCCGAGGAGATTTAAGATTAACCCTTACAAAATTGACGCCAAATGTTGATAATTTATTACTAAAGCATCAGGTTCATCCTTCTCACTAAAAATATTGACTTATTGCTTATGTTATTTTATTTATAGTTTATTTTATGTTTATTGGTGTCTGACCAATAAATGCCCGCATTGGGAATAAGTGCCCCCATTGATTTTTTTAAAGAACCCCCCTTTATAGAAAATATTTTTTTTTAAATTATTCTGAAAATCCAAGGATAGGTACACACTAAAATTCGTTAATTTTTTGTCTATTTTTAGATAAATTAAACGAATAAGAAGCGGAATTTAATCAAACTAACCGTGAAATTATTTTAGAACATACGTCTATGTTATAATTAATAAACGAACTCGCTTATTGTACTATTTTAAGTAAAAAACTTTTTTTTTATCATTTTTCACTTTTTTTTATTTTATCCCTCTTATTTTTTTCTCAATGCGGGCACTTATTCCCAATGCGGACACTTATTGGTCAGACACCTGTTTATTTAATTTTACGTATATTTTACATAACAGATACAAAACTTTATTTTGAGTAGTTTTAATTTAAATTCAATTAATAAATGTATAAATTAACATGTGTTTTTAACACTAAACTTCACTACAGTTAGAAATTTACAGGAAATCAATATCAAGTAAGTAGGGGGTCTACCCAACACGGAAAAACATGGCAAGGGGTCTACGACACAAAAAAGTTTGGGGAAGTCTGGACTAAACATATGCAACTATCAAAATTACAAGAAGAAAAGTGAATCT
This sequence comes from Acanthoscelides obtectus, assembly GCA_963669975.1. Lineage (NCBI taxonomy): Eukaryota > Metazoa > Arthropoda > Insecta > Coleoptera > Chrysomelidae > Acanthoscelides > Acanthoscelides obtectus. Next base: position 72,295,635 of record CAVLJG010000009.1, read on the forward strand.
GACCCTGGAAGTTTGAATTCCCAAAGCATTTTTAGTTCAAAGTTAACCATTATTTTCTGAAATGTTGATAAAACAAGTTGACAAACCTTGAAATTTTGAGTTAAAAAAATATATCTCAGTAAATGAAAAAGATTAACAAGCCAAAAGAAGCGCAACTAATCGATTTCGGTTATTAACAAGCACCATTTATGAACTTTTTTGTCAACATTTCAAAAGATGTTGATTCTGAAAGAAAGGAAGAAAGTGAAAAAATCGAGCACGGTCATAGGTTTTCTTTAAGGTTACACCTAGGTTGCTTTATCGTGCGAAATTTCAACAAAATGGGTTCAGTAGTGCCTGAAATACGTGGTATTAAGGATTTAGCTGATTTAGGTAAGTCAAACTGCATCTCTGTAATAACAATTTATTTTCAAATATGAAATAGTGTCGGTTGATACCACCTACCAATTCACTATATCCATTTCAATATGGAATGTCCTGTATAGCCTGCCAAATACCGGACTAATAATTTTGATAACTGCTTCCTTAGTTTAAGTATGGGTGGTAAAATAAAAAAAAATATCTCTCAGCAGTTCCATTAGTGGCTCGATAATACCCATTATCAGAGTAACAACACCCCATATCTTCCGTTAATCTGTGTTTACATGTTCAGCATCTGTTCGTCTAGCAGCCGTACAATATGCATACATGTACACTGATGTATCCACTGTAAACAAAAAAATATATCCCAGCTAACAATTTGATTTATGGTGGATACTGACTGGATCCATACGTACACGTAACATCGTGTTGTCATCGGGATTTTATGGGATTTCATCTCCGCCATGTTTTAATTCATATTTATATGGCGACAGGAATACGCCATACCTAACGTGCTCCATTCGTTGTAATCTGCTCGTTTTGAGTTATAGCGCAATCGGTTAGACGAGGTCTGTAAATTAGGTGATGGGACTGTTTTTTCAATTTTTTATCCAAATAACGGGTGATTTTTTAAGAGGTGTAGGATTTGCTTTTCAAAAAACACAAAAAATTAGAAAAAACGATTAAATCTTTATTTGAGTCGATAGAACGGTCGATATAATTTAATGTTTAAAGATTATTTCATGTAAATGTTGGCCGCGGCGCCGCTTTAGATGGCCCATGCGCAAGGTCCAATTTTGGCACACTCTCTCCAACATATCGGCCGGTATCTCACGAATAAATGCTTCAATATTGGCTTCCAGTGCGTCAATCGTTGCTGTTTATCCCTGTAGACATTAGCCTTAACATGGCCCCAAAGGAAATAGTCCAACGGCGTTAAATCACACGATCTAGGCGGCCAATTGACGGGCCCCAAACGTGAGATAAACTGTTCACCGAACTCACCTCTCAATAGGGCCATTGTTTCGTGTGCGGTGTGGCATGTGGCACCGTCTTGTTGAAACCACATGTGAGCCAAGTTCAGCTCTTCCATTTTAGGCAAAAAAAAGTTTGTTATCATCGCACGGTAGCGCTCGTCATTCTCAGTTACGTTCCGGCCATTATCGTCTTTGAAGAAGTACGGCCCGATGATGCCACCGGCCCATAATCCACACCAAACAGTGATTTTTTCGGGATGCATTGGTAACTCTTGCAATGCTTCTGGCTGGTCTTCACTCCAGATGCGGCAATTTTACTTGTTAACGTACCCATTCAGCCAGAAATGAGTTTCGTCGCTGAACACAATTTTTCGATAAAAATGTGAATCTTCCTCCAACTTTGCTAGCGCCCATTCACCAAATTGGAAACGTTGTGGGAAGTCGTGTGGCTTCAATTCTTGCACCAGCTGTATATTATAAGGTTTTACACCCAAATCCTGTCGCAAGATGTAGTGGAATAACATAGCCCCAATTGCTGCGAACGGCGGCGAATCGACATTTCACGGTCATCACTAACACTGGCGGATACAGCCGCAATATTTTCTTCAGTCCTCACTCTACGTCTGCGTGTTGGCGGTTTAATGTCCAATAATGTAAACTGGGTTCGAAATTTAGTCACAAGCTTCCGAATAGCTCCCTCAGTAGGCCGACCAAATTGCCCATAAATTGGAAGCAGTGCTCGATGCACTCTCTTAACCGAGCATGAATTTTGATAGTAAAATTCAATAATTTGCAAGCGTTGTTAGTTCGTAAGTCGATTCATGGTTAAATTATAGACCAAACTGAACAAGTTTGACAATGACACAAGACACGAATCACGCGTCATCTGTCAATGACAGTGTTGGCAAACAGATACTAGCAAAAAAATCACCCATTATAACTACAATTTTATATTGCCAACTTTAAAATAAGCCTAGCCTTCAGCTGGTTGGTTACTATGGTTTGAATAGATTTTTCAACTTCGGGTAGACATAAAAATCACAAGGACTCAAGTCAGGCAAATGAGGAGGCTGAGAAGCCACGGGAATGTTTTTAGTGGCTAAAAACTTGTTTACTGACATTGCTGGGTTACAAGGAGCATTATCGTAATGCACCACCTAGTTGTTATTGATCTGATGAACGGTGGTGGGAGTCAAATTTAACTTTTCCCCAATCATTCTGACTGTCAGCCGATGATCTGAAAACTACAATGTGTTTTCGTCCTTGATATTGAGGTGCCTTGTTTGAAAAGTTCATAAACATCCCATCGGTACCTTCCAAGTTATAGGTGGTCTAAAGATTAGCGGACAAACCGACAGACCGACAGATGGACTGACAGACAGACGGACGAAAATAAATGACAAAAAACCTTTTCGACTGCAATACGCTACTACGGCGTGGGTAGTAAATATTTGCAAGGACCTCAAGAAGAATATAAAATGATTTATTCTGTTCCCTTCCGTCCCAGTTTTCTTATCCAACTAACCTCAAAAGTTTAAGACAATTCATCAAGCGGGCAGAGAGATAACAGAAAAAGACGTCCCTTAATTAATTCTTTTGGCGAGAGGCATTATCCCCGACGCCTAGCAATTAAGAATGGAAATTTGCGGTCAGGAATCTGTTGTCTGCCATCCCTGTGCCAGGCACCACCCCTTGCCCTTGTTAGTCCGGTACACAGATATTTCGGTGGTGAAAAAGTAGGCCGCGATTCGGAAAATCTACGAAATTTTGCAAAAAAATACGTTGTTTTATTTCTATAAAGATCATGAACTATTAAAAAAGGTTTTTATAATGTGGAAGCTAAAAAAATATGAGCTGAATAGTAAACTCTGGTACTAATATGTCTTAAATCTCAAATATACTAAGTGACATATAAATCCGAACACCCAGTTTAAATGGTTTTATTTTAATAAAAGTTGGTGAATGTATTTATCTTACTGTAAATAAAAAGTGAAAAAATTTTCAGCCTTATCAGTTGGACATTCCGGTTTTTATACTGCTTTTTTTTAATTCACTAACGCTCTAAAAATGAATATTTCAGCCGCAGTAAAGAATCAACGTTGGCGGATTTTGGTTCTTGACCTCCTTTACGATCGGTTACGATGCCTAGAGTACGGAGACCTGTACGATTTCGTCAACTTAGTGAGTTTGATAGGGGCCGTATAGTGGGACTTCGGGAAGCTGGACTTTCTTTTCGGGCAATTGCAGTTAGAGTGCAAAGAAGTGTAGACACTGTGGTTAGGTGTTGTCAGGCATGGCTTCGAGAAGGCCGTACGCAAAGAGCAATGATTATTGGCCTTAAGGGATCGTGTCTCCACTACCAGGTCCATTGCAAATGAATGGTTTGCAGAACACGGAAGACCTATTGGCATGCGAAGTGTTTACCGACGAATGAGAAGTTTTGGCTTGTTTTCATGTCGGCCACACTGGGTCCTCCCTTTAACTCGAGAACACCGACGTAATCGCCTTGAGTGGTGCAGACAACGGTCACTCTGGGATCAGGAATGGAATAGTAGTGTCTTTAGTGACGAGTCTCGATTTTGTTTAGGCATGCACGATGGTCGTGCCAAGGTTAGAAGGCGACGTGGTGAAAGGAGGAATCCACAGTTTTTTGTTGGAAGACATGTTCATCACAGTGTTGGAGTTATGGTTTGGGGTGCTATAGCTTATGGTTCCAGGTCACCTTTAATCTTCATCAGAGGTAACATGAACGCGCAGCGTTATATCCACGAAGTTCTAGAACCCCATCTTTTACCCTATCTTGACACCCAGGCAGATCCAACTTTCCAACAAGATAATGCCCGACCACATATTGCAAGAGTCACAATAGACTTCTTTCAACATAATGATGTCACATTGTTACCATGGCCACCAAGATCTCCCGACTTATCCCCAATTGAGCACGTGTGGGATATGATGGGTAGGAGATTGCAGAATTTCCAACGTCCTCCTCAGACTCTAGAAGCACTTCGAGAGGAGTTGGTGGTTACCTGGAATGAGATACCACAGGAGGACATTGACCACCTGATCAGAAGCATGCCTAGGCGCGTTGGAGAATGCGTAGCACATCAGGGTGCATCCTCACATTATTAAAGGTCAAAGGGCTTTAAAGCAGTGCAATCATTTTGAAATTTTTATCATTTACTTATTATGCTTCAATAAGTACTTATACAAAATTTTATTAAAATGAAACCATTTAAACTGGGTGTTCGGATTTTTATGTCACTTAGTATATAACCAGCTCTCTGGGTAAATTGGGTACGTAGATTACGAATCTCTTGTTGTTATTTCGCTGAAATTGGTGAAAGACCACATAAGAGATATTTTCCTGCTCAAAGTAGAGCTTCACGATACTTAAGGTTTTTTACTTTCTATGCCACTGAAAGTATTGTAATCACAAAAAATTTCTAAACTCAGATACTACGTCTTTTGGATATTATATGCACATTACAAAAAACTAGGTCATTCTTTTCCGCTATGTCTGTCCGTTTGTCTGTCTATCCTGTAATCCTTGGCCCATCTATTACATGAGTACAGCTGGGATTTTGAAGAAATTTTCACAAAAAGTTACTACTATGTCAAAGAGGAAGAAGCTGTATAGTTTTTATAGCTCGGGACAAAAGTGATTCATGCCATTTGTGAGCTTCGTCGGTAACTAAGTGTTGAAACCTTACTCAGAGTTGGGGATTGTTATAGATATCGTGGATAAAATTTGAGCCGTACTGTCAGGTCACTCCGGCGACAAGTTCTCGCGCATTTAGCATCACATTGATGTATCCAAAACTCCTCTCAAAGCTACCAAATTTGAATTATGACTGCAGCCTAGAACTAAAAAATAAAACAATATTTTTAACTCCAATAGATCATGATGAATTGCTCAGAATTGTATGCAACCTAAAAAACACAAAAAGTTGTGGTGATGACAACGTTCCAATTTCCATCATTAAAAAAATGATAACCATAATATCTGACCCTCTTCTTAACATCCTAAATACATCTCTTAGTGAAGCATTAAAAATGGCACTTGTATTACCAATCTATAAAAAAGGCGATCCTGATGATATGGACAACTACCGTGCTATTAGCTTGCTGTCCAATTTTTCGAAAATTTTTGAAATTGCTTATAACAACCGTCTTATAAATGTTTTCCAATCAAATAAATACTTCACAAATAATCAACATGGCTTCGTGAAAGGTAAGGTGTGAACACAGCACTGTTCGACTTCACAACAGCAATTCATGAATATCGAGAGAATCAAGGAGCAGCATGTGGTTTATTTGTGTACCTATCAAAAGCATTTGATTGCATTGATCACGAAATATTGCTAAACAAATTATATAAATATGGTATACGTGGGAATGTATACCACTGGCTTAAATCTTATCTCTGTAATAGAAGACAGAAAGTAATTTCGAACAAAACTGGGAAACGAATAACATCTAGTCCTCGGATATATAGCACATTGTTTATTATTTATAGTAATAATATATCCACCACCACGGAAAACACGCAAAACACGCAAAATCTAAGTTTCATCTATGCAGATGATATAACTATTCTGATACCATATCAAGGAACGTCTGATATCCGTATCTTGATAGAGACCCAAATAAACCATATTCAAAACTGGCTGCAGGTGAATAAGTTAGCATTACATACAAAAAACGTCCTATTTCAGTCAAGCCATGCCACCAAAGAACTACCCTTAATTAATGAACCTCTATGTATCAAAAGCGATACAAACCTCCTGGGTGTCACATACGATAGCTGTCTCAAGTTTGATAAGCATATTGAGAGTATGGCTTCAAAACTCAATCAAGCATGCTATGCACTACGAGTACTCACTTGTCACCTGCTCTCGCAAGCTGTGCAGGCTGCGTATTCTATTATGTCTTATCAAATAACAATTTGGGGTAATAGTTCCGCAGCCAATAGATTTTTTATCATAGAGGATAATAAGAACAATGTTCAAAATTAAACCTAGAGAGTCATGTAGAAGTTTATTTAAAGTCAACCGTTTATTAACATTACCGAAAATTTATATCTGTAACAGTCTACTATTTATCTTTAACCATAAAGAGAAGTTTGAAAAAAACGTCTTCAACTACAGTTACAATACTCGCAAAAATCAGAAATACATCTAGCCATCACATAAGCTAAATTCTACCGAAAAATGTCCACATTACTCTGCACTGAAACTTTACAAAGCTTTACCTCAACATATTCAATCCATTTCAGCATTCACTATATTCAAAAAAAGCATTCATAAATAATGGGTGATTTTTTTGCTAGTACCTTTTTGGCAACACTGTTTTTGACAGATGACGCGTGAATCGTATCTTGTGTCATTGTCAAACTTGTTCAGTTTGGTCTATAATTTAACCATGAATCGACTTACGAACGAACCACGCTTGCAAATTATACGTATTGAATTTTACTATCAAAGAGAGTGCATCTAGCACTGCTTCCAATTTATGGGCAATTTGGTCGGCCTACTGAGAGGCAGCTATTCGGCAGCTTATGACTAAATTTCGAACCCAGTTTACATTATTGTATATTAAACCACCAACACGCAGACGTAGAGTGAGGGCTGAAGAAAATATTGCGGCTGTATCCGCCAGTGTTAGTGATGACCGTGAAATGTCGATTCGCCGCCGTTCGCATCAATTGGGCCTCTTGTTACTCCACTACGTGAAAAATTTTGCGACAGGATTTGGTGTAAAACCTTATAAGATACAGCTGGTGCAAGAATTGAAGCCACACGACCTGCCACAACGTTTCCAATTTGGCGAATGGGCGCTGGCAAAGTTGGAGGAAGATCCACATTTTCATCGAAAAATTGTGTTCAGCGACGAAGCTCATTTCTGGTTGAATGGGTACGTTAACAAGCAAAATTGCCGCATCTGAAGTGAAGACCAGCCAGAAGCATTGCAAGAGCTACCAATGCATCCCGAAAAAATCACTGTTTGGTGTGGATTATGGGCCGGTGACATCATCGGGCCATACTTCTTCAAAGACGACAATGGCCGGAACGTAACTGTGAATAGCGAGCGCTACCGTGCGATGATAACAAACTTTTTTTTGCCCAAAATGGAAGAGGTGGACTTGGCTGACACGTGGTTTCAACAAGACGGTGCCACATGCCACACCGCACACGAAACAATAGCCCTATTGAGAGGCGAGTTCGGTGAACAGTTTATCTCACGTTTGGGGCCCGTCAATTGGCCGCCTAGGTCTTGTGATTGGACTATTTCTTGTGGGGCCATGTTACGGCTAATGTCTACAGGGATAAACAGCGACGATATGTTGGAGAGAGTGTGCCAAAACATTAAATTATATCGACCGTTCTATCGACTCAAATAAAGATTTAATCGTTTTTTCAAATTATTTATGTTTTTTTTTTTGAAAATCAAATCCTATACCTCTTAAAAAATCACTCGTTATATGTGCGAAATGGAACTATATAGTATTGAAGAGTTCTGTGCTCTAGTGAAACCGTAAGCAACAATATCGCTGTGTTAAATGTTGTCTATGTATGTTTGTTTTTGTATGTACTTTAAAAAAAATTGTATGTTATTTTACACTGTATCACAATGGCGTGTTATCTCTGTTATAAATTTATTTGTTTTTTGTTTATAACTGAGAAACCAATAAATTTCTATTATATTCTATTCTATTATATATCGCCGCAAATGTTCTTCTATGCTAATGGAAAGTTCTCCTTTTTAATGCCTATTAAAAGGATCCATAGGACAGACCCCAAAGAAGTCATCTTCAAGAGTTATCAAGCCGCAACGGTGTACATCTTTGACACAGGGAAATGAGAAATTGACGTAGGATGTCTAGACTATCTCCACTTGATGTGAATAATGAACATAGTGATTGCAACAATCAGGTGTGCTTAGGAACATGTCACTCATTTCCGTCAGTTTGTCATGTCGTCTGTCCGCATACCGGCTCGTCTATAACTTGAGGAGGACCGCTCGAACTTTGATGAAATTTATACAAGGATGCTACTATGCCTAGTATGAAAAAGCTTCCCACCCTCATGTCAAAGAACCTTCGTTTCTTTATCGATGCCCAAAACTTCAGAGGACTAGACTAAACCCGTGCCAAGTCACCTACCCCCACCGCAGACCGCCGGAAAAACGTATTAGGGCACAAAAAGATTGCCGAGGTTTTAAAACTCGCTGTTGGATAATCCAAGGATTATTATGGGCAATAAATTGCTTAGCTTAAAATGCATATAATCGTCGACTCCCTTTCAGCGAGCCTTCGCTCTAATGAATTTTCATTTTTTTAGCGCTCTTTGTTGTGTGTTCTATTTGAATAGCTAACAGCTAGTCTTGGTGCTAGTTTATTGCCCTTACCTCCTTACCTCCTATTAGCAGGTTATGGTTATATAGCACGCAAGATAGTTGTAAAGTTTTCCACAATAAAACTACAAAAAGAAACAAAAATACAGTCCTCTACACTCGAAGGGCAATCCGCAAATCACCACGTAACCCCAACATTAGTCATACCACCCGGGATTAGCAAGATATTCAAGAGACTGATCCTCCGATACCGGCATCAAGAAAAACGTTGCAATCAACCAGTAGGCCCCTCCATTATACAAAAGATGCTCTCAAACCGAAGAATGTCAAGCAAACATCGAAAATCATTGAAGAAGGATCAGTTCAGTTAAGTCCTTTCTTTCCATTTTCTATCCTCGACAAGGTTCATCCAAGCACGTTTGTCTCATGTGTGCATTGATTCCCGCGCATTTATGTTCATTGTCTTAGAAAACTCGATGACAGCCATGGCTGAATCACGACAGAAGCAAATCAGAGACTTGAAAATCTCTAAGCATTAAATATAAGGCCCGTATCGTCAGTCGTCCCTACAATTATAGGGCGCGTTTATGGCCTCCGTGATTGTCACACTCCTTTCTCTCCTTCAAAAATTTCTAGATTGCACTTGTCCCGTGGCAGCGTCAGCGCTCTCCTATTGTGAAGATATGTTTTCTTTTTAAATTGTAGGAAATTTCAGGCTGATAAAACAATGATATAACTCAAAAGCATGCACAATTTGATGCAAATAGATGTTTGTGACATAACCTCAAAATAGAGCGCTGACACGGAGAAGTAGAAAACTATGACAATCAAGGAGGCCATAAAGGCGCCCTACAATTGTAGGGACGACTGACGATACGGGCCTAAATTGACCAGATTCACATTGGAACAAGACCCATCAAGGTCAAATCAACTTTCACATAGAATCACAGGTGTTGAATCCGTTCTGAATAATTACTCAATTATTGCACAACTACTAGGCTTAGATGAGAGCTTCAGCTTTTTGTGACGCCAGTACACTCAAAAATGAGCTTGGCATTGATTGTCCTCCAACCATAAAATTGATAGTAGTAACAGTGGTTCAGACCTCGCTCATGGTCCATTCAACTGACAAGTTACCAGTTTTTAATTTGCCCTTACAATCAACATTTTTTAATATAAAGTTATCAGCGATCCAGCTCTCTTTCACGCTACACTAACGGGTTTTGCTCCTCAATACGATGTGCCTGCCATTTCAACCGGCCTGACTTCAGCCTCCCATTCTATCCGTGCCGGACCTCGAACATCCATAACTGGCCAATACGATTGCTCCTTAAGATTATGCAACTAACGTTAAGATCGAATTCAATGCTTCTTCAAGCTCCTCATAGCAGTGCTCTGGTGTTTAGGCTTCTACCTTCGCGGCTGCTTCTGTCTAAAAAAAGACCACCAGTTCTCCATCCGCTAACAGCAAAGCATCAAGTGCCGCCGATGTTGGATATTGAGTACAATACTTCACATTTGTTTTTCGATGGGAACGCATATTTTTGCTCAAACGGTCCTGAATAAGCTCGTATTGCGGCTCATTTAGGATAACGATAACGTACCAGCATACACCCATCCATCGTCGAAATGAACAAAAGAGGGGTAAAAATAACGGCTTTATCGCCAAAAATGCCATATTCAAAAGCTTGGAAGCTTTGAATGCCCACATCAAGATTTTTTGTTTGAAATATGACGCTATCTTCAATAGCGGCCAAATATATACGGCAGGATATTGTTAAATGATTAACAGGACATAGCGCTCGACAGAAAATGGATTTTTATTGGAGCTGCGAGGGTGATAAAAACATGTCCGATTTTTTCGGAAATGCGGGATACTGTAATTGCTTTCGACAGCCTGGATAGCAGAAAAAGCACCAAAAATTGTTTTGCTACATTTTTTTTAGTGACAAAGGTGTTGAGAACTAAATTGACGGTACTTTCAACTTTTTCAAATCACCTTCCAGAAAAAAAGTTATAATATTTGCTAACAATACGAGCCCCTTCTCACTTCAGTTGGCCCAACTATTGAAATCTTAGTTTTTTTCTTATCAAACACAGATAACAAAAATGAATCAGGGTGTTATAGGTTTAAAATATTAACAATGAATATTTTTATAATATATAGTAGAAAACACTCCCTAATCAAATTTGCAGCATAAAAATAACACATGTTGCAATTACAGCATACCAACGTATTTTCATTTCAATGCAAACTAAGTCTATAACGCATAGGTGGCTGTGAAAAATAAAAGCCATGACAATTTTGTTTTATTAATCACAGCTGACAGAATACGTTAAAATATTTTGGGTAGTTAAGGTTCTCAAAATGGGTAGAGAAAAGGTATTTAGTGAGAAATTCGGTTACACATAATTAAATTTTTTAATTCTGGGAAATCAAACTCTGAATTGGCAACTTTCTTAGACTTATCGCGGTACAGTGTGAGAAATATTGTTAGAAGATATAACGTACTGGTTCAGTTAATATTAAGCCACGATATGTGAAAAAAGTAATACAACAAATGCCGACCGAAGAGCATTAAGAAGAATAATCGTGAAAAACAGGCGTGCCAATTATTTACAATTAAGTGCTCTGTGGAAAGACGCTGTTGGAAGGAGAATATCGAGGTCCACAACTCATAGAGAGGCCCACAAACTGGGATTTATCACTTGCAAGGTAGTTTTTTCTTATAAAGAAAATTGAAGTAAAAACCCTAAAGTTGCACAACTTGTTTATAGGCCAAAGAAAAGCCACTATTAACTCCACTGCAAAAAAAATCGGCTTAGATGGGCTAAAGAACATAGACAATGGACACCTCAACAATGGTGTGCAATAGTGATGAGGCCCGACTCGAAGTTTGTGTTGGTGACAGTCGCAGTAGAGTTATTTGCAAAAAAAATGAAGCATTCCATGTTGACTGTCTGAAGAGAAAAGTGAAATTTCCAGCATCCATTATAGTCTGGGGCAGTATGTCACCAAAAGCAGTAGGAAAACTTCATTTTATTGATGGAAATGTGGATACAAACAAATATTTGACAACTTTAGAAGAATCGCTTTTACCAGTGATGGAAGAATGTTTGACATCCGGCCAAGATTTTGTGTTTCAGCAAGATGGTGCAGCGTGCCATACCTCAAAAAAGGCTATAAGATGGATGGAAGAAAATAATGTACCACTTTTGAAATGGATTTCTAGCAGTCCAGATCTGTCACCTATTGAAACTTTGTGGCACGAGATGAAAAAGGTTCTACGACAACATCCTGCTCGTACAATCACCGAACTGAGACAAAAGCTTCAAGAAATATGGGATTGTTTTACACCAAATTTTTGCCAAAACTTGGTTAACGCTATGCCCCAAAGAATTTCAGCCGTAATAAAAAGTAAAGGTGATGTTACCCAATGTTAATCTTTCAATTGTTGCTTTGTTAACTTCGCGCATTTATTCGCACATTGTTTATTTGTTCAGATGTTATATTAGTTATAGGTATAAGTGATTTCAAATATGTATTTTTTACGAATATAACATACAAGGAGTAACTAAAATGAAAGAAAAATACTATGAATGTAATTATTTTTCATTAGAATCAGTGTTTCTATGTCGTGACAGTTTTTGCAATGTATATAAGTCTTTTTGTTTCACTTTGAATTATTTTGTATTTGGAATGTATTTTATATGGGTAAGTAAAGTATTGTACAGTCTACTTGAAAGGTAAGCATAACATCTCAGATCTAAACATTTTACTGGAAAAGGTGTGCTTTTAATAACGTTGATTTTATGTGGAAAACGACATATTCTGTGTTTAAACTGATATACTACAATATATAGCATAATTGCTATGCTTTCCGTCGTTGTCCGAGAGACCTAAGCCTAGAACAAGCTGAGGAGTAGCAAAAAAGTACGAAACAGCTGTCCATGGTTCACTGTCTTTAATCGGACAGACGAAAGCAGAACATGCTTATTATCCCTATAATTAATGTATTTTAATTTTTTGTCTAGCTCATGCACGTTTTTGTCACTAGCCTGGTCGATTGTGTTTTCTACTTTTTCCCCTTTCCTAATTTCTGTTTTTTACTACTGAACACAACCCTTATTCTGAGGATTGAGACCGATTAAACTGAAGACTTGTCATTCTTATCAAAGGACTGTTGAATTTTTTTAGCTAATGGAATCTTTAAAATATATTTTTCATAGTTTAAATATACTAAGTGACACATAAATCCGAACACCCAGTTTAAATGGTTTTATTTTAATAAAAGTTGGTGAATGTATTTATCTTACTGTAAATAACAAGTGAAAAAATGTTCAGCCTCATCAGTTGGACATTCCGGTTTTTATACTGCTTTTTTTTAATTCACTAACGCTCTAATAATGAATATTTCAGCCGCAGTAAAGAATCAACGTTGGCGGATTTTGGTTCTTGACATCCTTTACGATCGGTTACGATACCTAGAGTACGGAGACCTGTACGATTTCGTCAACTTAGTGAGTTTGATAGGGGCCGTATAGTGGGACTTTCGGAAGCTGGGCTTTCTTTTCGGGCAATTGCAGTTAGAGTGCAAAGAATGTAGACACTGTGGTTAGGTGTTGTCAGGCATGGCTTCGAGAAGGCCGGCAAAGAGCAAGGGGCACTGGATGCCGCCGTAGAACAACAGACCGTGAACATCGCCGCCTAAGATTATGACCTTAAGGACCGTTTTCTCCACTACCAGGTCCATTGCAAATGAATGGTTTGCAGAACACGGAAGACCTATTGGCATGCGAAGTGTTTACCGACGAATGAGAAGTTTTGGCTTGTTTTCATACCGGCCACACTGGGTCCTCCCTTTAACTCGAGAAACCGACGTAATCGCCTTGAGTGGTGCAACAACGGTCACTCTGGGATCAGGAATGGAACAGTATTGTCTTTAGTGACGAGTCTCGATTTTGTTTAGGCATGCACGATGGTCGTGCCAGGGTTAGAAGGCGATGTGGTGAAAGGAGGAATCCACAGTTTTTTGTTGAAAGACATGTTCATCACACTGTTGGAGTTATGGTTTGGGGTACTATAGCTTATGGTTCCAGGTCACCTTTAATCTTCATCAGAGGTAACATGAACGCGCAGCGTTATATCCACGAAGTTCTAGAACCCCATCTTTTACCCTATCTTGACACCCTGGCAGATCCAACTTTCCAACAAGATAATGCCCGACCACATGTTGCAAGAGTCACAATAGACCTCTTTCAACACAATGATGTCACATTGTTACCATGGCCACCAGGATCTCCCGACTTATCCCCAATTGAGCACGTGTGGGATATGTTGGGTAGGAGATTGCTCAATTTGCAACGTCCTCCTCAGACGCAAGAAGCACTTCGAGAGGAGTTGGTGGTTGCCTGGAATGAGATACTACAGGAGGACATTGACCACCTGATCAGAAGCATGCCTATGCGCGTTGGAGAATGCGTAGCACATCAGGTGCATCCACACATTATTAAAGGTCAAAGGGCTTTAAAGCAGTGCAATCATTTTGAATTTTTTTATCATTTACTTATGCTTCATTAATTACTTATACTTACAAAATTTTATTAAATAAAACCATTTAAACTGGGTGTTCGGATTTATATGTCACTTAGTATGTCATCCCCCTGGCCACACATTTTCTCCTGGTCAAAAACGAATCATATATCGTATAGTCCTGTGACATAATGAATATGACAACAAAACAAACTATTTTTCTCAGTTGACACTGAAAAGCCAAATACCACAATGTAGGTATACGTAACCTTGCGCTGAAGGTTGAAGTGTCTAAACATTTATGCAGATATATTCACGTGAAGAATGTGCCGTCGCTATCCTCTGTTACAATCTCAGTCTACTTCCACATATTCTATCTTTTTGCATCTCGGCGTTATTCTTTACGGTGTGAAGCTCTTAAAATAGTCATTCACTGTCTTTCACACAGGAGACCGACGGCGCCACTTATGGCGTGCCGTAACGGATATAATCATGTCAAAGATGCCGGCCCAACGTGCCAACAATAAAAGAAA